>SNQJ01S0000360.1:127589-146980 GCA_010110895.2 Picea sitchensis
GATGTTCTGACACAGAATCTCCATCTTCCATCCTAAGATGATACAGCTTCTTTCGAAGAAACACCTTGTTTACCAGGGACTTTGATTGATACAAATTCCCTAACTTATCCCATAGTTCCTTGGCTGTAGATTCTCTCGAGACATTCAACAACACCGAATCTGCCAGGCAGAGTCGTATGGTACTCCTTGCTCTTCTGTCCAACTTGTCCCAATCTTCCTTCCACATACCAGTAACTGGTGTACTATTAGTTTGTGTACTGGTAGTTTGTGTACCAGTAGTATGTGTGCTTGTAGATGGTGTACCAGTAGGCTGTGTAACCGGATCCACAGTGATCCATTGTTCTTTGTCTACAAGAAGGTCCTCCATCTTGAGCTTCCATATCTCAAAGTTTTTACCGTTGAACTTCTCTATCTCGATTCTAGATGAGCTCGCCATTCCTCTTACTTTACTCGAATCTCCACTGCAAAAGCTCCCACTAAACCCAGGTTTATCACATACCCAAGATAAACTTGATCTATTAAGACCGAGCTAAACCCTCAGCAACAAAGGCATCCCTCTGAAGCCAAAAACGTGCTCTGATACCACATGTAAGTTTTAAACCTGCGAAGTAAAGCAATGCATATAGATTCTCAAGCAATACATAAATTAATCAATGGTTCATACACATATTACACAGAGATTTTTACCCGAAACCCTCAACCGGGAAAACCTTTCTTATTTTCATTATATCAAATTTCACCATTCACCATACAATATATACAATTTTTTTAGGTATTTCGTAGATACCAAAACCCTAATCCCTTAATCTGGGATTAATTTACAAATCAGCTAAAAATAGCAAAATCCGCTAAAAATAGCAAAAACCGCCCCAATTGTCGTATCTGACGCACCCACACACACACACACACACATGCAAAGAATATAACACATACCCAACAAAAATCACATAAAATAAGATGAACTATTGCATATAATAAATGAACCAAATTATGCCTAACCCTTGAGACGATATTAATCCATATGTTATCTTATTATCTATTGCTAATTTTATGAAAATATGAGTGATAAAATTAAGAAACTTGAGCTAAAATAGTACTACATGAAGTTTCTACAATAACTGTAACAATACTATAGGAAACTCCTACATGATGCCAAAAAGAGTCCCAAGAAGCTTGCATAAGGCTTCCAAAGCATTAACAAATCTAGACTAAAATATAATAATATGTAACTAAGATTTTTATCCTTGAGAAGATACCCTTGAGCATCCCAATAGGCTTCCAAACCTTTCTATAGGAGACCTGCCAAAGCTGATAGTTAACAATAGTCTAACAGAAATTATAGATTATTGTGCATGACTATCTAATCCTTCAAAAGAAATAAAAAGACTAACTAATCACATATTGACATGCAAGAAAAAATTAAATTACAATAGGGTCCTTGATCCCTCTTGAGTGGGCCCTACCTAAGAAGCACAAGGAACCTTAAAAAACTCTAATAAGATAAGAACAAAGGCATGTTTATTTCATCAAATTCAGTTGTACATCAAGATCGGATCTCTAAGTCTTCAACAAAATCTTCCTTAACAACTTAACACAATATTCAATTTTTTTTTTCTCCCTATTCTAGAGGCCTATTTATATACTTTGTAACTTTACCTCTTCCCTTGGATCAAAGAGGAAATAGGGGAACAACATATCTTGGTCAATCTCCACTGTTTTTCAAACTTCTTCTTGCAAGGAGTGATTATTATTAAATAGGAATCGCTTTGGAGGTAGGTGGGGGACAAGGTCCCTTAATTCTTGGGATCTTCCTTTCCTTAAGGGGTTCAACCTGCTTTATTAATGCTAAGAACATCCTTTATCATAGAGATTGGATAAAAAAGGTACCATACACATAAAATTCAACCTCAAAAAATATCCAATTAAGCAACATACAAAAGTTCCCATTACTACTATTAAACATGGTCAAATAAAAGAAATTATTATTCATATCAAGGTCAATTTGTGTCTATGATGGGCCTTCTATATAGGCAATGTTGAGGCCCATCATATGGTAAAATTGAAACATCTCTCACTACCCTCGTTAAAAATAATTATTTCACTTGGACTCCAACAAGTAATCAATCCTTCCATGCCTTGAAAGAGGCTATTTGAATGACTCATGTCTTATCACTACCTGACTTCAACAAGACTTTTGTCCTAGAATGTGATGCTTCAAGGAAAGGTATTGGGGCAGTCCTCATCCAATATGGCCGGCCTTTGGATTTCACTAGAAAACAAATTTCGAAGAGACATTTGGGCCAATCAATCTATGAAAAGGAAATGTTGGCTATTATGCATGCAATGGATTTTGGACATCCTTATCTATTGGGGAAATGATTCCAAATTAAAAATTATCATCATAGCCTCAAGTATTTTTTGGAACAGTGAATTTCATCCCCTGAGAAACAAAAATGGGTGACCAAACTATTTTTATATTATTATGAGATGATTTACAATAAGAGAAAATAAAATGTGGTTACTGACGCTCTTTCTAGGAAGTATAAAGAAAAAGGGTCCATTTTTTCCCTCTCCTTCATTGTACCATATTTACTCCAAGTCATTTTCTAGGAATGGTTGCAATACCCCAAAATTTCTCACCTAATCCAACAATCACAACACCATTCTCAAGCTTCTCTAGGGTACTCTTGGCACAATGAAGGTCTTCACTATAAAGGTTGCCTTTATTTAAGAAAATAGTTGCAACATAAATCCATGGTGCTTTCTGAGCTTCATGCTTCACCTACAACTGGGAATTTAGGCTTTACCAAAACCTATGAATGGTTCAAACATTCTTTTTTTTGAGAAGGTATGAAACGAGAAATTTTCACCTTTGTGGTTAACTGTGATACATGTCAACGTAATAAAGGAAAAACTATCAATAATCTAGGCACACTCCAACCACTCCTAATCCCACCTACTATTTGGATAGATATTTCTATGGAATTAATTGTTGGCTTACCTAAATTAGGTAATAATACCATCATCATGGTGGTAGTAGATCATTTATCCAAAATGCTCATTTTTGTGCTCTTCAACACCCATTCACCACATCAACAGTGGCTCAAATTTTTATGCATAATATCCTCAAACTCCATGGAATGACTCATTCTATTGTCTCTAATCATGATCCAACTTTCACCAACAATTTTTGGAAAGAATGGTTCAGGCTCCAAGGAACCCAATTGCATATTAACACCGCCTCTCACCCACAGACTAATGGAAAAATTGAATCTGTCAACAAATTTTTGGAAACACATTTGCGGTGTTTTTCATATAATTGAAAAACTCAGTGGGATCAGTGGTTACCCCTCAATGAATGTTGGTACAACACATATTACCATATTTCCACTTGCATGACCACCTTTGAAGTAGTCTACGGGGAAATAATGCCATTGATTCTCTCATACATGTTAGGTGTCTCCAAGGTTCAAAAGGTCGACACTACTCTTACAGTCTACATGACCATACTCCATTCCCTCAAACAAAATTTGGTCATGGTGCAAAATCGCATGAAGAAACAAGTTGATAAGGGACATTTGAAACAACAATTTGTTGAAGGGGACTATGTGTTTCTTTGTCTACAACCTTATAAGAAAACATCACTCAAAACTAAACACTATCAGAAACTCTCCCCTGAATTTTATGGTCCTTATACAATTATCAAGTGAGTGGGGCTCATGACCTACCAGTTGGATCTTCCTAGTCACTCTAAGCTCCATCCTATCTTTCATGTATCATGCTTAAATAAAGTGATTGGAACTAAGTGCTAGACTCAAACCACTCTCCCTGAGTTGGACGAAGAATGATCTATTTGGTTGTAACCACAAGTCATCTTGGACCAGCATGAGTGTCACCTCCATCATTGTACCATCAAGGAAGTCTTATTTCAGTGGAAGGATACACCACCAAAAGATTCCACTTGGGAGTCAGACACCATTCTACACTAATTTCCCCATATCAAACCTTGAAGACAAGGTCTTTTTCAAGGGGGAGGGTATGCCAGCGACCTAACCTCCCTAACCCCTCATGTAGGTAGAATAATATTTTTTCTATGTAATAAAAGTCGACACTAGTAAATAAGTCCTATATAATAATGTGAACCAGTCAATTGTAAGATGACTTAATAGAAGCTTCCACTTCTAGAAATATCTTCCTCTAGAATGTTCTTTAGAAGATGGAATTAATATAAATATAAGTAGAAGGAATGGGAAAGTCTTGTCTTGATAATTGTTGTTATAGAGTGCTTCTTTACTAGAGGTTTCCCCCTCGAAGAGGAAAGTGAACATTACTTTCATTATATAAAGGCATTATTGTTGGTGTTGTTATTCTAATTATTTTTTTGCTCTACTGGTATTTTCTACAATATTTTTGTTTCTACTTATTATAATACATATGGAACCTTACAACTTTTAGAACTAGGTATGATAATTATGAATTTGTAGTGGTGCCATCTGGATTAACCAATGCATCAGTTCTCTTTATGTGCTTGATGAATGGCATATTCATAAATTATCTAGATAAGTTTTCCATTGTGTTCTTGGATGACATACTTACTTACTCTAAGTTAGAGGAAGAACATGAGAATCACTTGAGGTTGGTGATGCAAGTGTCGAGGGAACATCAACTATATTCCAAGTTAAGGAAGTTCTTTTTTTCCAAGACCAGATCTATTATTTGGAGCATATTATTTTAGAGGAAGGTATAGTCATAGATCCACAGAATATTAAATCCATTAGGGAATGTCCAATGCCCAGGAATGTTTCATAAGTAAGATATTTTATGGGATTAGCTAGGTACTATAGAATATTTATAGAAGGATTCTCTAAGATTTATCATCCCATCACTTCCTTACAAAATAAGGGAACTAAGTTTGAATGGACAACAAAATGTGAAGAAAAAAATAATTTATTAAAAGAGTTACTTATCAGTGCACCTATATTGAATATTGTTGACCAAAATAAGAACATTGTGGTACGTACAGATGCATTCAAAGAAGGACTTGGTGGATTCCTCACTCAGAACAGACATGTCATTGGTTATGGGTCTAGAAATATTAAATAACATGAAAGGAATTATGCCACGCATGATTTGGAGCTTACTGTCATAGTTCATGCATTGAATATGTGGAGTAATTGTTTAATGGGAAATAAATTTGAGTTAAGGACAAACCACAGTGGTCTGAAATAGGTTTTTGAGCAACCAAATTTAAATTCCACATGGATAATATGGTTGTAATTTTTAAGTGAATATTACTTTGACATCAAGCATATCAAAGGAAAAGAAAATAAAGTTGTTGAAGTATTGAGTAGAAGAGTACACCTCATGCATGTTATCACCATTAGTATGCATCAATCATATTTAAAGAGCATAATTTTAGATGTTGATTTTTACAGAGTAGTAGTACCTACAGGTAAAAGAAATATTATAGAAATAATATGTACAACACGTATTTAAATAGTATAAGATGGGAAAAGATGGAGTTCTTATGCACAAAAATTGAATTTCTTCTTGACTTTGGAGAAATTATAATTTGGTGCTAAAATAAATACATAATGCTCTGTGTGTCATACATATCGGTTACCAAAAAACAACTGTAGCATCAAGAAGACGACACTTTTGGCCAAGAATGAAGAAGGATGTCGTTGATTACATTTCCAAATGTACAGAATGTCAAAGAGTGAAATATGAGCATAGACACCTAGTAGGTATGCTACATCAATTGTTAATACCCAAGAGGAAATGGGAAGTGGTAACCATTGATTTTATCACTAGGTTCCTAAGGATAGAAAGGCAACATGATTCAATTATGGTGGTGGTGGATAACTTGACAAAGGCTGCTTTGACTCATACAATAGCTAATATTGCAGAAATTGATATGAGGGAAATTACTAGGTTGCATGGAATACCTAAGGCAATTGTTTCAAATATAGATACAAATTTTACTTCAAACTTTTGGAGGGTATTATTTAAGGGATTTGTTACAAATATGAACTTTATCACAACATACCATCCACAGTCATATGGGTATATAGATATATTTAACCAATTTATTGAAGACATCTTAAGAATGTATGTGATGGATATTCCATCTAAGTGGGAAGATTACTTGCATTTGGTTGAGTTTTCCTACAATAATGGGTATCAAGCTTCATTGAAGATGATACTATTTGAAGCTTTGTATGGTAGAAAACGTAATACTCTAGTGATTTGGGACAACCCAATAAACAGAGTGGTACTTGGGCCAGAATTGCTCAAGGATATGAAATACCATATGGTTAAAATCAAGAAGAATTTGGAATAAGCACAAGATAGGAAGAAGAGTTATGTGGATAAGAATAGGAAATCTAGAGAATTTAAAGTGGGAGAGAATGTACTTTTGAAAATGAATCCCAAGAATATCTTATTGAAGTTGGGCAGTTGTACCAAGATAGTAGCCATATTTTGTGGTCCATATGAAATATTGGATAGAATAGGGACAATTGCATACATGCTTGCATTGCCTACTTCCATGAATGTGCATAATGTATTTCATGTCTCTTTTCTAAAAACGTATATGCATTATCCTAACCATGTTATTGATTGGAATTTGATTCAAGTGGAGCCAGAAGGATATGTTTAGGTCTAGTCAATGCACATATTGGATAGGAAGGTCAAAGTGATCCAAAATTGAGCCATAGGATTGGTAAAAGTTTAGTGGAACTCTTACAGTCTCGAAGATGCTACTTTGGAGCATGAGGATCCATGCAAGAAGAGTACTTGCAACTTTTTGAATACTTTTGAATAGTTTATTCTCTTTTGTATATGCACTAAGGGCAGTGCCAAAATAAGGGGGAGGGGAATGTAATACCCTAGTTTTGAGCGGCTATAATAATAATGTATTTCTGTTATTTTATGAAAAGGAAGAGAGCCTAAGAAATTGAAAAGGTTAAACAACCTAGGAAATGTAATACTTTGAATATTAATAACAAAATATATTGTTGGTTGCAAGACATATAAAGATAAGAGTTATATGGGGATACGATTCCCCAAGAGAGGGGGCTAAGGGGCTAAGCATTTTATTACTTTTATAATTTTATTTTACCACCTTTTTTTAAGTGAGAAAATGAGGGGGGTTATGTGGAATTTTTGGGAAGGCCACGTTATACCTTGGATGTTATTATTTAAACCATAGTTTTGGGTTGTTTGGGGGTTACTTTGTGGTTACTCCATTTGGTTTTCCATTCATTGTCACAACATTGTTGGTTATTCATTCATTATTTCTTACTCTTGGAATGATTTTGGGCATGGAAAACGTATTTCTAGAGTAGTGAGTGATGGTTGGTTTTTTTTAGGTACTAGTATTTTCCAACAGATAATTGATGCCTATGTGCATGAGATAGGTGGAAATTGTGAAAAGATTGTCCACAGTTGTGAATCCTTGGAGATTCTGGCATTGATATTTCCTAACTAGTAGCATTGGATCCTTGGAAATAGGTGGATGGCATGAGGGATTGTGTAGAAGTGAATGGGGTTCATTTCTTTGGTTTGCACAAGCTGAAGGGGAAGAGCAATGGTAAACTAGGATTGTTGTGTAGTTGAGAAAATGTGAGAGTGGATTTTTGACTAGTTTAGGAAACTAAGAGTCAGCCTAGGACCATCCTTGTGGATTCATAGCCTTAGCTCGAGGGTGGCATATTATAGATATTTTATGTGCAACAGATACTAAGGTTGGGTGGAACATCTAATTTCTATAGTCAGTTGGTGATTATTTCTTTTAAAGATAATTTCTCAATATATTTATTTGTGCTCATATTTTTTTTGTGACTAATGAAATCAACAATTAGTCAGGAACATACTCACGTGACAGGGGATTGTGTTATCCGACTGCTACAACTACAACCTCCAAAAATGTCAATGTGGCCCCTCATGCAACACACAATGTAAGTCGATGGTTTCAAACCGATGACTTCACATAATGGAGTGCCTTAACAGTACACTCCATTACTGACTGGTTTACACCCCAGGGGCTCTATGTTCTCTTATTTTATTCCACTATGGATTTAATATTATGTATGTGATATGTTTATAATATGTCTAGTTGTTTGTCAATGTTGTGCATGACATGTTAAGAATTTATTTTATGTTTATGCATTCTTCTTGATGATTGCATGTGCATTTATCATGTTTATTGAATTAAAGAATGGAAAGGAAATTTGTTTCTTCCTAGAAAGATGAATTTTAGAGGTACTCGGGAAATGCTTTGTTGTGGGTACGTTATAGATTGGTATCAGAGTAATTTATTTTTTATTTTCTTGTATCGAAGTAGAAAATTTTTATTCTAGATACACCCAGTGGGGAGCTATGTGAATTAAAAAGAAATAAATTCTCCATGTTTCAATTTATTACTCATAATAAATGGAACCAAAAAAATATTAATTTTAGGATGATCTTGACAGTATGTCCTTACCAATCCAATGTTCACTATTTTTACTAATTTTTATTTTATCTTTCCATCCTCGACCAAAAATAATAATTAAGGTTCTCAACAATGAGAGAAAATGACGAGACCTTAAAAATAAGTTTGTGTAAAAAAGGAATATTGTTTTCAAGTAACCTCTGATAGAATTTTTCTACTTTTATTTCCATGTTACAATCCTTAGTTGCGTCATTAATTATGAGTGTTTGGTCTTCAATTCAAGAGAACTACAACTCGTATGTTTTAAAGGACTTCATCATGCTAAATAAATCAATAAAATTACAAATCTAGGGAGTAAAGATACTCATGGGAGGTAAAGATCTCTCCAATAGTATATCCTTGCATGTATAACTTGGTTTTCTTTGTTATTGGTTTACTTTAATTTTGAAGGAGTCAATGCTAACACATTCAAGAAATTAGGCTTCATTACTATAGGAAATTGAAAGTACAAATCCATTCATTAGTTATTCTCATTGATTAAAAGAGGTAAAGTATCATACAATGTACAGCACCTATAATCCACTTCCCTAAATATCCAAAAAGCCTTCTTTCCAATAATGGCCCAAAAAATATTTGAAACTTTTTTTTAGGATGCATAGTCTTCTTATTTAGTTCCAAGCTTGATAATTTTCATGTCAAAGCCTCTCAATATCCCCGTCACAATTTTTTCAAGAGTTATCTCCTCAAAGTCCATGTTCTCTTTAAGATATATCAACAATGAAAATGTGTGGCCAAGAATTTCCTCTGCATTCAAAATTTGCTCCCAAACATGCAATAGTGCAAACCAAACTTAAATTTCGTTTTTTTTTTTTTTTTTCTTTCATAATTGCATGACATGAAGATTTAAGAAAGCAAAATGTACTTTTTTATGTACATTACGTTGAGGTAAGAGCAAGAGTATCTATTTTATTTTTTTTAAATATGAACTTTTTTTAACATGGGCTATAATACAAGTATTGTGTTGAATGCAATAATTTTCAAGGTATCAAAAAGGTATTAGAAAAAAAAAAACCGTAATAGTTTTGGATAGAGGTATTATTGTAGTGGATATTTGATTGTACACATTAATAAGACAGGGTTGAAGGAACCAAGAATTTGTATTAACACTATTAACTTATTCACGTGAAATCTTGGTGAATGTAGGATACAAGTGCCTAGATCGATTGGATGATCATATTGTTCTCAACATAATATGGGATGTTAGAATGTTGAAGCAGTGATTGATTTGAAGCTAATATTTATTACAGATGTTTAGATTTTAATGTTCAATTGTGAGTAGTATTTAATATCTTCTTATAAACATTTTATCAATACTTAATTATTATGTTCATAATTGTCAAAATGTATGTATAATATGTATCAATAAAAACTCTTTCTACCTATAAAAAAAAAACATTCAATATACTAGATATCTTCAACTAATTTCTAATATGTTTACTTCAATATAAGGATGTTTTTGTTAATGTGGCCTTGCTAAAAACTAAAATAGAATACAAAATAGACATTAATTTATAAACAATCACTAGTTAAACAAATGAAAAGAAGAGCATGGGATAGGAAAATTTCTTTAAAAAACTAAATTTTAAATTAATCTTATATAATAGCTAGTATTTCAATTTGAGAAGTCTACGTGATACTCGATCCTAGAATATTTTAAGTGAATAAATAAGCATTTTAACATCTAACAAATAATTTTACTAAAAGAAAGACTCTAAAACAATGAGTGTTGTATTAATAATTGGTAACATTCCAATTTCACGTTCAACCTACTTTAGTGAAGAAGTTGTCCTACTAACAACACATACTATAACATATTTGAAAATCTCTTGTATAATTGTGTTAATCAAGGAACTTAACAATAAATTTTCATTATTATGATAAATGAGATATTTTGATTTGATGATTGACATCATGGGGAACTGAAAGGAACATCATTAGAATATGACTCAAACTAGTAATTGCTTTCTAACCATTATTAGTCTTTGTAAAAAATAAGATTTATAGACAACCAATATGGTAATGTAAAAAATAAGAATTATAAACAACCAATGTGGTAATATTGTGTAAAATTATACCATCCCAAATCAAATTCAAATGTTGACGAAAATGATTATGGACATGTTAAAATTGTTTTTTGTTTTGTATATTGTGAATTATTTCATGTTCAAAAGAAACTAACAAATAATGGTTAGCTCCTTATTCTTAACATTACTATTAATATTATAACTTTGAATATAGAAACTAACAAATAATGGTTAGCTCCTTATTCTTAACATTACTATTAATATTATAACTTTGAATATATTGAATAGGTAGATAAGTCATTGCAATGAAATATGAAAATATTAAGAAAATAAATATTTAATTTATTTCAATTAATAATATTTTGTGTAATATAAGTATGGGTTTTGTCAAACATTTTATCCTTCCTAGGAAAGTGATATAATTCATAAAAGTATGATTAAAACTAGTAAATGCATTCTATAATTTTATCCTTCCTAGGAAAGTGATATAATTCATAAAAGTATGATTAAAATTAGTAAATGCATTTTATCAACCATTAAGATGTATTAAAATATATATATATATAAAAAAACAATGTTAATTATTAAAAAAAAATTCATCCAAAATCAAATTTAAAAATTGAAAATAAATTATTAATAAAATGTTGTAACTACTTTTAATTTATTTTTTGAAGATGATTTGATGTTAAAAAGATTATAAGATAATAAGCAATATCTAACTCTTATTTTTTACACTATTGTCAATGTTTAAAAATTTGAATGTCTTGAATGGATAATCTAAATCATTGGGAAGATTTATTGAGAAAATATTAACAAAAATAATATTTACTTTAACCCTATTAATAATATTGAAACAATGATAATAATGGCTCCAACCAAAACATTTTAGGCCTCTTTAAAAAGTGATATCCATGGTGTAAGTTACCTAATTGGATATCTAGACACATTGTACATGTAATAACCAATGCATAAGATTCTTTCCTAAGATTAACATCATTGGAAATTTCTTTCAAGTGGAACTTCTCTAAAGTATAGCGGATTTTTCTGGAATTCTCTATTCAACGATTTTAGATATAATATATATGCATATTTCCATCTGAAATATTTAGGGTCATATCCATATTGATTTACATATATCTTATATTTATATATTTACTTTTTTCTATATACATAATTGTCTATTGCAATTTAAAGTGAAATATTAACCATCTAAATCTTTTGAAATTTGGACGTGAATAATATGCATAAAAAATGGTCATCTTACCCTTGATCCTTAGTGAAAAAAGAAATAATCTTGAGGAAGTATTGGATGTGAATACTAATATTCAAGAAGGGTCAATTGATACTTCATTAGACTTCCCCCCCTTTATGTGATTACTAATATTGAGAAAGGGTCTTCCAACCTTCCTTTGGGATACCCCACAATGTGAATATTATACTTTGAGAAGGATCGACAAACACTTCCCTACTTTCCCCCATGATGTGAATATTATGTTGGAGAAAGGATAAACATACCCTTCAATGGGATACCCTGCGACACGAGTGTTATTCTTAATCGAGGGTTATTCAACCCTTCCCTAATATCTCCCTTGATGAGTATACTAAGTTGGACAAAGAGTTAGTCATTCTTTCCATGGGCTCCCCTTCAATAAGAACACTATGATAGAGGAAGGGATAGTTAACCCATCTCAAGGCTCCAAACTAAATAATCGATTGAAAATTTCATGGACTCCATATAAATTATAGTATTATGCTAAAGGAAGGGTCAATAGACCCTTCCCTAGGATCCTCCTTGAATAGAATACAATATTGGAGGAAGGGCCGGTCAACTATTCTCCTCGATACCCCTCTATGAGAATACTAATATTAAGGAAGGGTTGAAAAAAAAATCCCTAGGCTTCTCCAATATGAGAATATTATTCTTTTGGAAGTATTAACCACTTATTCTTTGGGTTCTAACTAAAAAAGAAGGGTTCACCCTCTACCCAAATATTGTTCTCCAAGAAGGGTTGGTTGTCACTTATCTAGGTTATGTGTCAACACAAATACTATGTTTTAGAAAGGGTTGACTAACCCTTAAATTGGGTCCTCATCAACAAGAATATTATCTTGAGGAAAGGTTGGTTGAACCTTCATTGGGATAAAAAAGAATATGAATATGGAGGAAGGGTCATCATACCCTTCCTAAGGCTCACCACTAATGAGAATACTAATTAGGGGTAATAACCTTCTCTAGACTCCCACTTGATGAAAATAGTGTACTCCAGGAATGGTTGGAAGACCCTTTGAGGAGATCCCCCTCAATTAAAATACTATACTTAAGGAAGTATTGGCCAAACATTCCCTTATCTCACCCTCAATATGAATACTAAGTTATAGGAAGGGTTCATTGACCCTTCCATAGCTTCACGCTTTATGAGATTACTAATATGGAGAACAAATTATTTGACACTTCCTTGACTTCCCATCAATGAGAATATTATGTTCAAGGAAGGGTCAATTGACCCGTCCCTATGCTCCCCCTTTTTAATAACACTATGGTCAACAAAGGGTCATTCAAACATTCCCTACGATCCCCATCAAGGTAAATTCTATGCTCTAATAAGGCTTAGTCAACCATTCACTAGACTCCCCTTGATGGGAAATATAATATAGAAGGGTTGTTTGACCCTTCCTTAGTCTCCCCATGGTAGGAAAAATAATATAGAGAAAGTTTATACCAACCCTTCCCTAATATCCCCTCTAAAAGAATAGTATGTTTGAGGAAGAGATGTCCAACCCTTCCCTAGGATTATCATAGATTAAAATACTATGCTTGAGGAAGTGTCAATTAGGGATACCCCTCTATGAGAATATTAAGTTGTAGAAAGGGCCAATTGACCCTACCCTAGGATTCCCTTGACTAATATAGAAAAAGGTTCATTTGACCCTTTCTTAGGCTCCCCCTCAACAATAGTACTAAGCTCAAGGAAGGTTTATTCAACATTCCTCAAGATCTCTGTGGAGATGAATTCCATGCTTGAAGAAGGTTCAGTTGAACCTTACCTTAGCTTCCCTTGATGATAAATATAATATAAAGGAAGGATCAATTAACCCTTCCCTAGGATCCCCTCTATAGGAAAATTGATATAGAGGAATTTACTATCGACCCTTCCCCAAGCTCCCCTCAACAAGAATACTATATAGGAGGAAGGGTTGATTAACCCTTCCCTAGGACCCCTGCTCAAATGAATATTATGCTCAAAGAAGGGTCGACTAACCCTTCCTAATACTTCCTGTAAATGAGAATACTAATATGGATTAAGGGTTATTCAACCCTTCCTCGATATCCCCTCGATGGGAAAACTAATGTAAAGGAAGGGTTAGTTGACCCTTCTCAAGGATTCCCCTAAAAAATAATACTCTTTTGAAGGAAGGGTCCATCAAAACTTCCCTGGAATCCCTATCAATGAAAATACTATGCTTAAATAAGAATCAACTAACCCATCCATGATCTCCCTCGACAAGAAAACTAATCTATAGGAAGGGTCATTTGACCCTTTCCCAATCTCCCCTCGACAAGAAAACTAATATAGAGGAAGTGTCGTATAACCTTTTGTAACATCACAGTTTTAACCCTTATGAACTATAATGTATTATGTAATTGTGACTTAGGTTGGTGAGCCAGTAAAGTCAAAAAGGGGCCAGAGTGCCTAGGAAATGTAATACTTGATATACATTAATAAAATACACCAATATTGGTTGCAAGACGGACAAGGTAAAAAGAGATAGGGGGCTATGATTCCACGTGAGAGGGGGCTTGATGGGATAAGTCTTTTTGTTGTTATTTTATTTAACCATAATTGATTTTATGGAGAAAAGGGGTTACATGGGCTTCTTGGGGGAGGCCATGTGGTTCTTGGTTCTTGTGATTATATAAACATTCCTTTGGGGTTGTTTTGGGTCGTTTATTTTCTGTGATGTTATTATTTTCCCCTATGTGCTTCTTTTCCATGGTGTTCTCTTCCCCTGGTTCATTTTGTTCCCTTGTTCTTCTTTCCTCTTCACTCACTATTGATAGTTCTAATGCTCTTGGGATGAGCATGGAAATGAATGGTAGTACGAGGAGATCCATCAATGAATGGCTATAATAATTACTAATCATTCCAGAAGGGAATGGATGCCTGTGTGCATGAGCTTTATGGTAGTTTGGATAGAACTGTCCACAGCTGTGAATCCTGAGAGTCCTAGAATGGAGATCCTTGACCAGAAGCACTGGAGCCCTGGAAGGAGATGGACAGCCTGAGGGACTACGTAGCAGAGAAGGGGGTCCCTTCTCTTGGGGTTGTGCAAGCTGGGTAGAAGAGAGTTTGTGTACTTTGGATTGTTGTGAGTGTTGAAAGGCCTGTGATAGCTTGAGTGCTGAGAGATATTTTAGTTATGAAACTGATGGAAATTCAAATAGAACTGTCCACAACTGAGAATCCTTGGAATTTCCAGTAGGGATATTTCTTGACCAATAGCATTGGAGCCCTGGAGAGAAATGGAAAAGCCTCAGGTGTTCATTTCTTTGGGTTGTGTAGGCTGAGGGGGAAAGAGATATGGAAATTAGGATTTTTTGTGAGGTTGGGAAACCTGAGAGCTAGTTAGTCAATTGTTGTGTGTTTAGACTTGGCTTAGAACCCTCCCTTCTAGATTCATAGCCCTGGCTTGGGGGTGACCTGTTGTTGAGAGTAAATGAACAACAATGTCTATGGTTGGGAGGAACATCCTTGGTTTGTAGCTAGTTGTTGAATGTTTACATGAAAGATAATTGCTTTCTCTTTCTTATGTCCAATGTTATTCCACTGTGTATTTAATGATCTATGAGATATGTATTTTAATTTTCTTATCTATTGGTTATTTGTTGTGCATGGCACGTTGTTTATCCATTTTATGTTGTAGCATGGATCTTGATTGATGCATGTGATTTTCACGCCTCTAACATTTTTGAACAGTCCTTTGATTTCGAGATAAGATTAGATAACTAAGTCTTGGGACTACAACATTCCCCACCTGTTGGTGGTTGGGTGTGTTGCAGCTGGTTTAAGTGGTGTAGCACGACCTGTGGATGGCTGGGTATATTACAGATTGGTATCAGAGCTACTGGTTGAAACACCAGGCTGGTATGGGTTATATCTATTGGTCAGAGTCTCATGGTTGAGATCGATTAATGACCTTGAAGTCGAAAATCTTAGGAGGAATGGCATTGCAGAGTCTGCATAGAAGCTAGGGAATCAGATATCCTTGAAGGAGATCGTGGGATTGTGAGCGTCCCTCTCGAATTAGAGAGAGATCACCACCATGGGATCAACTTTATATTTGGACCATTGGATATGTTCTAGAGAAGACAAATCCTTCACAGTCATCAGATCTAGAGAAGGTACAGGGTCGTTAATAACTAGATTCCTTTGGAATTCGTTGCTTCAGCAATTGTTAAGTCTTTGATGAAAAGGAGGTAAAATCTTCGAAGCTCTGAATTCCCAAAGTGAATCTACGTCATAGATCACTGGAAGGACTACTTGACCATTGGATTTGTCCAAGGACATATATGGGCCATTGGATTAGGAACAAATCAAGAGGTGAGGCATAGTGGAGAATATTAGTTCCTAGCCCTCAAATCTACGCATGAGCAAGCGTGATTCATATATATCACAGTATTTCAGAGGTTTGGAACTCTGGGAGAAGCAAGTCCTTAATTTTCCAAGAAGAAAATCTCCCAAAGTCTCGAACTCTGAAGAAAATCATGACTGTCTGTTGTTTGGGACGTGTGTCTGTAGATTATCAAGTATTCGACATTCAAGAGTTTTAGTCCTTATGCCACTTGGAGAATTTTTTTGTGAAGTCTTGAAGTTCAGAGTCAATCTGGATCATTCATGGTTAGGGGACACGTGTTCTCATATCAACGATTGTTCGTAAGTTCAACATTCAGAGGAATTGTTGGATGGAGTTGAAAAATCCTCCGAAGCCCCGAAGTGTCAGAGTCCCGAAACTCTAGAGAAGCACAATTTGGAAGTTTGTCAGTTTGGGATATTTGTAATGTAATGTGGTGAAGTTCGCCAAATCCTAAATTCCTGAAGCTCTGGAGAGCGACAAACCGTGAGTCTTCTAGTTTGACATTCGTGAGTTTTGAGGTGTATGGTAGAAGAAACTTTCGAAGCCCAAAGTAGTAGAAGTCACAGAGTGTCGGAGTGGCGTGACATGCTCACGTCACTGAGGGTGACATGGAACCACCTCATGAGTGCCACGTGTCATCCTATTTTTTGATATTCATAGAACTTTTGTGCCACTTATAACTTGACATGTTTCACCCATAGGATGGGCCATGTGTCATCTCCATATTTTTTTCGCCACGTATCACCCCCGCTGATGCATAGTTGTTGATGAGGCTCTGGAAGTTCAGATATTTGGAACTCAGGGATAAGGGAGTATGTTATTATGAGAACCTTTGAAGTCTAAATCTTTGAAGCACTGGAATAAGAATACTCTGAAGAGCCTCTCCGGGAGTTAGCCAGTTCGACATTCAGAGGGAATGTTCTTTGGTAGAGGTGGAACCTCTAAAGCCCGAAGTTTCGAAATTCTGAAGTGTGTATGGACTGTCTATCTCAACATTTGATTAAGTCATGACTGTTGATCTCAATTAATCCTCTGGATGGGACGGTACTGTCCAATTGACGAGAGATCAAATCTCGATCGTCCGATCTGCTAATAGATTCTTTGGAAGGGCTTCGGTGAAGCTTAACTCTGGGAGAAATCAAAGATTGAAGAGGGATAATAGTTGAAGGTTGAAGTCAGGAGGACTTGGTCCCCACGTTGATCTCATGATATGGTAAAGGGGTTTTTTAGAGGCATTAAGGGCCTAAAAGTGAATAAGCCCTCAGACATTATGTTTGAACAAGGTCATGTGTAAAGAATAAAGAGAAAAGTGCTAGAGGAAGCCACTAAATAATTAATAAGCATGTGGTTTCAATCCATGGACATGTGGATCATGGTTTGAAGGAAGTGCCTATGCAAAATTCAGATTTTGTACCAATTTAAAGGGGGTTGTGGAATGTTTTTGACAAAATCTTGTTGCAAAACAAGAGAAAAATGGTTGAAAGTGGTTTTTATTCGAGAATCCATAACTTTCAGTGCAGATATGATTTGGGGGGTAAGATTACAATCATTGGGAGGTTGAGTTGGAGGATAATGACCTAGAATCATTCTATTTTGGATAACTATTATAATTGATATAATTTTCTTCATGAATTAAACAAAAAAGGTACTTGTAAATTTAATTGACAATTTTTTGATGATATGTATAATTCTAACAAGATGGTTGCTTGCAGGTTTGTCAGGATTAGAGGTATAATCAGATCAATTCAAGAACAAGATCAGATATTAGAGTCATGGAAGCATGACAACGCTTACATAAGTTGGATGAGGTACTACAAAAGAAAGAATCCTCACATAGGATATGAAGCTAGCAGGTTGAAAGTGTCATGGAAGGGCATAGAAGGAGAAATTTGTTGAAATAATTTAACTGCAAAGTGTATTATTATTATTATTTGATATATTATTCATTGGATCAATCCCCATTGTGGATTGATCATGTAATCTATTGTAAAAGGACCAAATCCCCTTTTGCGGATTGGTCATAATATAATTGTAATAGGCAAAAGAAGAAGTCGGCCCCAGAATATATCAAAGAGGCCCCGAAATATACTAAAGGTGGTTATAACCACCCAAGAGAAGAAGTTGGCTCTGCCAGTGAAAGGACACTCCCACATGTGCCAGTCTTGTATAAATAAGGAGGTGAGTGCCTCACTTAGACACACACTCACTTGTTCATTGAGAGACAAGTTTCAGAGCTGCAGTTGGAGAAGAGAGAGAGAGAGAGAGGCACATATTTGGGAGAGGACATTCTGTACTTGTTTGAGTTATCTCTTGGAATTGTATTGGCTATCTATATTAAGGAATTTTTAGTGGGTTTTCTTCCCCATGAGGGTTTCCCAGGATAAATGATGTGTCTCTTGTGATTGTGTAATTATCAGTGATTATATATTATGCTATTGTTATCTATTGAAATGAAAAGAACTATAATAATGGATTAAACATTAACATGGTATCATATCCAAGCTTAAGAGAGCATCTTTCACAAGAGAAAAGTGAAAAACGTCACTGTTGTCGTACACGCAAATTAGGGATTTTTGTTGGTGAGGTATTTCAGCCCTAAAACCATTTAGAAAAGTGTGCCCTCCCCCAAGGATCATTTTGGCACCTTCAGTGCACCTTTTCAGTGGCTAGATCTCCCGAAAAGTGAAACCCTAGTTTCAAAAAGTACTAGAAGTACCAGAAAACCAGAGAACCAGAAGTACCAGAAGTACCAAAGTACCAGAGGTACCAGAAAACTAGAAGCACCAGTCTAGAAATCCACAGATCAGGTTTGGAGGGGTAAGAGTTGGATTTTCTCATATCCAAGCACACCAAGCTACTCGGCTCAACAAATCGCACCTCCTGGTAAGTTCAAAATTTGATTTTGAACATTTTCGTTTTTGGACATTTTCCTAGCTTCAAGTAAAATATGTCTACAAGCGTTAAGCTTGTTGACAAGCTAGAAGGTGTGGAAAACTTTCATGCTTGGAAGTATAGGATTGGTCTCATTCTTGAAGAGAATTACCTAGCAAGATTCATCAAAGAAGAAGTGTCAAAGCCCACCGATGCTGCAGAAAAAGAAAAGCACCAAAAGGACACAATTAGGGCCAAAAGAATCATTGCAGATTCAATCAAAGATCACCTGATTCCCTATGTGTCATCAAAGAAGACTCTGAAAGAAATGTTTGATGCCCTAAACAGACTATATGAAGGAAAGA
>SNQJ01S0000360.1:147030-159411 GCA_010110895.2 Picea sitchensis
AGCAAGATTCATCAAAGAAGAAGTGTCAAAGCCCACCGATGCTGCAGAAAAAGAAAAGCACCAAAAGGACACAATTAGGGCCAAAAGAATCATTGCAGATTCAATCAAAGATCACCTGATTCCCTATGTGTCATCAAAGAAGAATCTGAAAGAAATGTTTGATGCCCTAAACAGACTATATGAAGGAAAGAACATAAACCAAAAGATGAATATTAGAACTTGTCTCAAGAATACAAGAATGCAGAAAGGAGAATCAATCCAAGAATACTTATCCAGAATATCCCAATTCAAAGAACAACTAGAAGCAATTGGAGATACTATAGATGAAGATGAACTTATAATGACAACCCTAAATGGTCTCGCAATACCTTGGGATGCATTCATCCAAATGATTTGTGCCGGAATAGAGAAACTGAAGTTTGACAGTCTATGGGAAGAATGCATCCAAGAAGAAACATGAGTAGCTAACCGAGAGGCTTTACTAGCAAGAGATGAAGATCAATCCCTAGCTACTCACACTAAAGGAGGAAGAAAGAAGTCTTACTTCCAAAAAGAGACTTACAAAGAGTCTCAACCGCAAAACAAATTCAGTCATAAAGAATCTCATCCAAGGATATTCCAGAAGAAAGGACAACGAAAGGAAAGAGATTACTCATCTGTACAATGCTACCATTGTGACAAGATGGGACAAATTGCGAAATTTTGTCTAGCTAGATGAAAAGAATACAAGAGGAAAAAAAAGAGGCACCATGCCCATGTAGTTGAATATGAAGAGCCACCTGTAAAGATGTTAAGAGAACAAATTAAAGAACATGTCTTAATCTTGACCCTCTTAGGATCAGTAACACCTGGAGAGGTCACTTGGCTCATTGATAGTGGTGCCTCAAAGCACATGACAGGACAAAGAGATATTCTCTCTTACATTTCAGAAAAGAAGTTTTCTGAGAAAGTGACACTTGGAGATGATTATCAATATCCCATCAAGGGAGTGGGAGAATCAAACTACAAGCTTAATTCAAGAAATGCAATGAAGATGAAGGGCATAATATATGTACCAAGTTTGACAAAGAACCTACTCTCCATATCAACTTTAGAGAAGAAAGGATTCAAAGTTTCCTTTATAGATGGAGAAGTTCTTATGTGGGCTAAAGGAGAAACCTTAAAAGAAGCAATCGTCATTGGAAAAGAAGAAGGTGGCTTGTAGAAGCTAAAGGATCACTCAGAAGCTGCCATGACCCACACCATTGAGAATCCATGTGAACTTTGGCATAGAATATTAGCTCACATTAACTACAAGGCTCTACCATACATATGCAAAGAGGCCATAGGTTTACCAGAATTCAAGGTTGACCATGAAGGCGTATACAATGGATGTGCACAAGGGAAGAACGTCAAGAACCCTTTTCCGAAGAGAGACAACGAAGCAGAAGGAGTCCTATAACTCATTCATTCATATGTGTGTGGCCCAATGTCATCATCCTCCATTAGTGGGTATGCATATTATGTATCATTTATTGATGATTATACTCGTAAGACCTGGTTGTATCTCTTGAAATCTAAAGATGAAGTGTTCAGCAAATTCAAGGAATTCAAAGCCTTGATAGAGAATATTTATGAAAGAAAGATCAAGATACTCAGATCAGATAATGTAGGAGAATACACCTCAAAAGAGTTCATGAACTTCTATAAAGATGTTGGGATCAAGAGGAAACTCACTACTCCCTATAATCCTCAACAAAACAGTGTGGCTGAAAGAAAGAATAGAACAATAATGGAAGTCATGAAGACCATGATCCACGATCAAGATCTTCCTATGTGCTTATGGAAAGAAGAATTAATGATAGTCATATATGTGCAAAACCGATTGTCCCATAGTGCACTTGGGTTCAATACCCTGGAAGAGATGTTCACTGGAAAGAAGCCAGAGGTAAGACATCTCAAAATATTTGGTTGCCCAGTATTTATACATATACCAAAAGAGAAAAGAAACAAGCTGGAACCCTTAGGAAAGAAGGGAATATTTGTGGGATACTGTGAGGTCTCCAAGGCCTTCAGGATCTATATACCAGGTCACCGCCACATTGAGATTAGTAGGGATGTGACCTTTGATGAAGATGCGGTGCTCAAGAAATTGATAAAATGCCATCTTGAAGAGGTATATGAAGAGGAACCCGTAATCCACATAGTTGTAGAATCAACGAGGGAGGTTCCTAGAGCTGTTGAACCAATGAGGGAAGTTGTAACTTCCCCTGATGAGGAAATTCTAGAAGATCATGACATTTCATAGTTTCAAGAACCTCCTTAGATGATGATCCTCCATAAAATAAATCCATCTTGGGCTAGAGAGATTATTCAAGATGGAGATAAGTATGGTGTTCCTGAAGGAACTACAAGACATGTGAAGAGACCTAAGCCATTCTCCAATTATATGGCTTTGATGTGTGATCTTCTAGAAAAGCAGCCTACCTGCTTTGAAGAAGCCATTTAAAAGAAAGAATGGGCAGATGCCATGATAGAATAATACCAATCCATAATAAAGAACGATGTATGAGAAATAGTTCCCATACCAAATATCAAGGATGTTGTATCATCCAGATGTCTCTTCAAAATGAAACATGTTGCAGATGAAAGTATTGAGAAGTATAAAGGAATATTTGTAGCTCATGTCTTTTCTCAAAAAGAAGGCATTGACTATGAAGATACATTCTCTCTTGTAGCTAGATACACTTTGATCAGAACCACTATAGCCCTTGCAGCTAAGATGAAGTGGAAGTTACACCAGATGGATGTAAAGACAGCTTTCCTAAATGGTGTTATCGAAGAGGAAGTGTATATAGAACAACCTCAAGGATTTGAAGTTGAATATAGGAAGTCTCATGTCTACAAGTTGAAGAAAGCCTTGTATGGATTGAAGAAAGCTCCTAGAGCTTGGTATGGCTGAATAGATAGATTTCTAACGAGCTTGGGCTTTACCAAGAGTAAAGTAGATTCTAACCTCTACTTCAAGGTTATGAATGATGAACTAGTAATACTATTACTATATGTGGATGACTTATTCTTAACTGGAGAAGAAAATCTCATCACTTAATGTAAGACGAGACTCGCTTCAGAATTTGAGATGAAAGACCTTGGCCTAACGCACTATTTCTTAGGTCTTGAGGTATGGAAGAGTCCATAGAGGATCTTCCTTAACCAAGGGAAGTATGCAGTTGAAATCTTGAAGAGGTTCGACATGTTAGAGTGCAAACCCATGAATACACCCATGGAAATGAAGATGAAGTTGTTGGTCGATACTTCGTCAGAATTGATTGATGTCACACTATATAGACAGATTATTGGATCGTTGATGTACCTAACCAACACCAGACTAGATATTTGTTTTGTTGTGAACACCTTAAGTTAGTTTCTGGTAGAACCTAGACATGTTCACCTTGTGGCTACAAAACATGTGATGAGGTACCTTAAGGGTACATTAGATTGTGGTATCAATTATGATGGAGATCATGATTTCACATTGAGTGAGTACACTGATTCAGATTGGGTAGGAAGTGTTTCTGACAGGAAAAACACTTCAGGATGTGGTTTCAGTTTGGGATCAGCCATGATCTCGTGGTAGATTAGGAAGCAATTCAACATTGCTCTTAGCACAACAGAAGCATAATACATTGTTGCATGTTCTTCCAGCTGCGAAGCTATATGGCTTCGAAAGTTGTTGACCGGCCTATTTGACCTAGATATGGAAGCAACCACGATCCTATGTGACAACTAGAGCTGCATAAAGATGATAGAGAATCATGTATTCCATGATATATCGAAGCACATAGATATTCGTTATCATTGCAWCCATGACATGGTGCAGAGAGGAGCCTTAAATCTCCAGTACATTAGCACGGATGAATAGGTTGTTGATGTGTTGACCAAACCTCTATCTCATGTAAAGTTTGAGCACTTTCGATATAATCTTGGTATAGTCTGAAAGGACCTTCCTCGAAAGGGGGAGTAGTTGTTGTGATGAGACATCTCTTGCTTCTAGCTTCATTGTTGTGACGTAAAGCAAGAATATGTGATGAGAATAATATTGTGCTTCCGGCTTGACAGCTGTGATATAAAGCCAATCTAGTATCTTGCTTCCAACCTGTTGTTTGTGACATAAAGCAAGATGATGTGATGAGACTAGTACTGTGCTTCTGGCTTGATAGCTGTGACGTAAATCCAGTCTAGTATATTTCTTCCAACCTAATGGTTGTGACGTAAACAAAGACGATGAGATGAGACTAGTACTATGCTTCCAACTTGAGAAGCTGTTATGTAAAGCCAGTCTAGTATGTTTCTTCCAACCTGATGGTTGTGACGTAAATCAAGACGATGAGATGAGACTAGTATTGTGCTTCCATCTTGAGAAGTTGTGACATAAATCCAATCTAGTATATTGCTTCCATCTTGAGTGTTGTGGCGTAAAGCAAGACGTTGAGATGAGACTAGTACTGTGCTTCCAGCTTGAGAAGTTGTGATGTAAATCCAGTCTAGTATCTTGCTTCCATCTTGATTGTTGTGACGTAAAGCAAGACAAGTACTGAGCTTCCATCTTAACAGTTGTGACGTAAATCTAGTCATGTATTATGATGAGCCAGCCTCGTGTTGTGATGATGATGATGTATTAGTTTTATACTAATTAATATTGATGCAGATGATGATTGCATTCCTTTGAGAATGACGATGCTTCCGATGAATAAAACTTTTGATGATTTATAGATACGCCAGTCAGTGTTCCAAGATGATATTGATGATGTTGTCCTCCTGATGTTGTTGATGATAAAGGCCTCTCTCTCCTGTGATGTTGTTGTAGAATACCCTTCTTGTTAAGGGGGAGTGTTGAAATAATGTAACTGCAAAGTATATTCTTATTATTATTTGATATATTATTCATTGGATAAATCCCCATTGTGGATTGATCATGTTGGCTATTGTAAAAGGACCAAATCCCCTTTTGTGAATTGGTCATAATATAATTGTAATAGGAAAAAGAATAAGTCGGCCCTAGAATATATCAAAGAGGCCCCAGAATATAATAAAGGTGGTTATAACCACCAAGGAGAAGAAGTTGGTCCTGCTAGTGAAAGGACACTCCCACACGTGCCATTCTTGTATAAATAAGGAGGCTAGCACCTCACTTAGACACACACTCACTTGTTCATTGAGAGACAAGTTTCGGAGCTGCAGTTGGAGAAGAGAGAGAGAGAGAGAGAGAGAGAGAGAGAGAGAGAGAGAGAGGTGCATCTTTGGGAGAGGACATTATGTACTTGTTTGAGTTATCTCTTGGAATTGTATTGGCTATCTATATTAAGGAAGTTTTTATGGTTTTTATACCCCATGAGGGTTTCCCAGGATAAATGATGTGTCTCTTGTGATTGTGTATTTCTCAGTGATTCTATCTTATGGTATTGTTATCTATTGAAATGAAAAGAAATATAATAATGGCTTAAACATTAACAAAATTAAGGCTCCATACCCTTGAAGGTAGAAATGTGTAGACAATTGCAAACCTTAAGTGTGAAAGGAATCCACTTTTGATATCAGAGTTCGCAGTGGAAGCAGGATGCCAATGTAGAGAATTGGGAATGCTCTCTCACTTGAAAAGTGTCACTGAAATAAAATGGACTTCCATTTGGGAATGGTATTAAGTGTGAAAGGTGTGGTTTCACAGGGAAATGTTAATGAAGTAATCTAATGGAGAACTAGGAGTAACAGTAATTGATTCAAGAAGGTTTTAGTAGAATGATGGAATGTTTTGAGCTACTTCATTCCAAGGAGCTAGAATGTCTCATAAAGGAAAAGTTGGGCATGACTACCCAAGGGGAGCTATTGCAATTTGAGTACATTGGTTGGATTGCAGAATGGCCAAGTGGAACTTGGATGGAAAATGTTCAAACCAGGGAGAAATAGTGCAAATGAGAAGAATGGGATCATGCAAGGAAGCAAGGATATGAAGGAGTTCAAGGACAACCAGATACAACATAAATAGGTAAATACATAAGTGAATTAAAATAGAAATGCACTAGAGTGCATGAGGCATACAATGAAGTTAAATTACATATGCATTAGTAGGCATGATGGTAGTGAATTATGGGTGCATATGGATGTGTAATTTTCCATATGTACATGCTTGGATATGCATATAACATTCTTGTGAACTTAGAATAGTCTATTATTATGAAATAATGTTTGAGTATGACTAATGATGGATTATGTATTTAGGAAAAATGATATAGCAGGGTTAAATATGTGGACGTTGTTGTTTCTTATGATTTACATCTAGGCGAAGACCCATGAGGGTGGCAGGAATGGTGATCAGAATGAAGAAGGAAGAATTATGTGAGCTTCTACAAATATCAGTTGGTCAGATAGAAACAAGTAGGTTGATAACAACCAGGAAGGTATGCATTTAGTTTTTGTTGATGCATACATGTTGAAGGGGATTGAGGTAAGAATTCCCTCAGTTAATTTTCAATATTTAAATTGATATGTAATGGCCATAGGCCTAGAGTATGTAAATTTTGTTGATGCTAGAATGCATTTAGATAAAATGTTGGTTGCATATTATGTTATGATTGGTTATGGTATCATAATCGGGTTAATTCAAGAGACATATTCCTTCTATAACAATGAATATCCATAGAGCTAGTCATGTGTGAGACCATAACATGGTTGGATATCGAAGGGATATAGCGCTATGTGAGTGCTCACTGGTATCTACTGTATATCTCATGTTTGGACTGCAACCTCGTTTCCAAAACTGAAGATCACTTAAGGATTATATTATTGGCGTTCTGTTTGGGTGGAAAAGGAAGGTATCCAAATAGTTAGGCAAGCAGTGGGAAGTGTGTGGATGATGTGTTGAGTCATTGGTTAGACCTTCCAACTCATCATGGTGGAATTCATGACATAGTTATGTGGTATTATGTATTTAATGCATGGATGCATTGTGTAGTTGTAGGCATGGGTATTAGTACATTGATTGTTATTTTATTTAGTAACTAACATTGATTGTTATTTTATTTAGTAACTAATTGTTGCATTATGAAAATTTTGTGGTGCTAAAGAAAAATATATAATGATGGATAGATATATTATATTTAATATGAGTACTAGTTGAAGGTGATTGAATTGTTGTTTACTACAATTCCAAGATCATTTTTTGGAGCTATTAAAAATGTTACAAGTGATATTTCAGGAATCATTGAATGCATTTGGGTGAATGCTTGTATATACTATAGAAATTATTATAGTTGACATGATGTGAGTATTGCTAACTCATGAAGTTGAAAACACTTCAGGAACTGTCATATATTACAACAAGAAAGTTGTGGGTTAATAAAATCTTTGTTGGATAGAAGAAATAAAATATTGGTTGATAATGCATGTGTCGAAAATGATGGGTTCATTCCAATTGATAGTTGGAGTAATGGAAGTGATTGAATTGTAGTTGTAAACAATTCTAAGATCACTTTTTTATTTTTTTTTGAATTGTAGTTGTAAACAATTCTAAGATCACTTTATATAGCTTGTACAAGAGATATTGACAATTGTTTTGGCTGAGGAATGTTGAAATTGCAAGAAGAAAGGGTCTTGGATATGGAAGTGTTGTAATCCCATAAAGAAGACCAATGCATATTGCTTCCAGAGCTAAATTATTATGAGCAAAAGCTCATGTTTGGAAATTTTGTCTTTCCTATATAAAACAATTTTGGGAAATATAGTTTAGTAATTACTGACAAATTGTTTTGGCTAAATGTAAATCAAGGAAATTGAAGGTAGGATGATCTTGGATATGGAAGGGATGTAATCCATATGGAAGACTGATATCTACAGCTGCAGAGCTAAACATTATGAGCAGAAATATCATGCTTGGAAAAAAAATCCTGTATAAAACATATTTGACATTTATCATTGAAATTATTATAACAATATCTCATGATGACTTTATTTTTACAATACAGATGAGATGTTTTCTATTGAAGTTGGAAGCTCACGAAAAAGAACACCAAAAGGAAATCAATCTCATTGATGAAGGAATGTAATGAATAAAGTCCAGTGGACTTGTTGCAACTAGATTTATTGAAGCCGCAACTCTGAAACTTCTTGGTCGAGTGCACTGGAGTCTTGGAGAGAAGTGGAACAACCTGAGGGACTACATGGTAGAGAAATGGACTCATTTATTTGGGTTGTGCATGGTTGAAAGGGAAGGATATCTTGATGGTTGGAACTACTGCCAGAAATATAAATTCTGAAGATAATTATACATGTTTTAGGTCGGAATGCCTATGTATACATGTTTAATTTTAGCCCAGGGTGCCTATGTATATAAAATTAGGTTGGATTTCCTGTGTGGATTAAGGCCAGAGGGCCTGGATTTGTAATGTTGATAACATTGGAATGGTTTTGTGCATTGAGGATAGTTCCAAAATAAGGGAAGGGGGATGTAACATCCCAGTTTTAACCCTTGTGAACTATAATGTATTATGTAATTGTGACTTAGGATGGTAAGCAGTTAAAGTCAAAAAGGGGCCAGAGTTCCTAGGAAATGTAATACTTCATATACATTAATAAAATACACCGATGGCTGCAAGACATACAAAGACAAAAGAGATAGGGGTCTATGATTCCACAAGAGAGGGGGCTTGAGGGGCTAAGTCTTTTTATTATTATTTTATTTAACCATAATTGATTTTATCAAGAAAATGGGTTACATGGGCTTCTTGGGGGAGGCCATGTGGTTCTTGGTTCTTGTTATTATATAAACATTCCTTGGGGGCTGCCTTGGGTCATTTCTTTTCCCCAGTGCACTTATTTTCCTCCGTGTGCTCTTCCCCTGGTTCGTTTTGTTCCCTTGTTATTCTTTCCTCTTCACTCACTATTGTTAGTTCATATGCTCTTCAGTTGAGCATGGAAACAAATGGTAGGAAGAGGAGAGCCATCGATGAATGGATGTAATAATTATTGATCATTCCAAGAGGGAATGGATTCCTGTGTGCATGAGCTTGATGGAAGTTCGAATAGAATTGTCCATAGTTGTGAGTCCTGAGAGTCCTAGCATGGATATTCTTGACTAGAAGCACTAGAGCCTTGGAAGGATATGGACATCTTGAGAGACTATGTAGCAGAGAAGGGGGTCCCTTCTCTTGGGGTTGTGTGGACTAGGTAGAAGAGAGTTGGTGTACTTTGGATTGTTGTGAGTGATGAAAGGAATGTGATAGCTTGAGTGATGAGAGGCCTGTTAGTTATGAGATTGATGGTAGTTCAGATAGAATTGTCCATAGTTGAGAATCCTTGGAGTTTCTGGTAGGGATATTTCCTTACCAATAGCACTAGAGCCCTGGAGAGAAATGGAACAGCCTCAGGGACTGCATGGAAGAGAAAGGTGTTCATTTCTTTGGGTTGTGTAGGCTGAGGGGGAAAGAGAGATGGAAATTAGGATTTGATGTGAGGTTGGGAAACCTGAGATATAGTTAGCCAACTATTGTGTGTTTAGACTTGGCCTAGGGCCCATCCTTGTGGATTCATAGCCCTGGCTCAAGGGTGACCTGTTGTTGAGAGTAAATTAATAGCAATTTCTATGGTTGGGAGGAACGTCCTTGGTCTGCAGCCAGTTGTTGAATGTTTACTTGAAATATAAGTGTTCTTTGTGTTTTTTGTCTAATGTTTTTCCATTGTGTATTTAATTATATTTGAGATATGTATTTTAATGTGCATGTCTGCTGGTTATTTTTTGTGCATGGGACGTTGTTTATCCCTTTTATGTTGTAACATGGATCTTAATTTATGCATGTGATTTTCAAGCCTCTAACATTGTTGAACAATCCTTTGATTTCAAGATAAGATCAAAGAAATGAGTCTTGGGACTGCATCTTGCCCTGTCTGTTGGTGGTTGGGTGTGTTGCGGCCGGTTTAGGTGGCGTAGCCTGGCCTTTGGATGGTTGGGTACGTTACACCTTCCCCTAGGCTCCCCTTGATAAGAAAACTATGCTAAAGGAAGGGTTTATTGACCCTTCCCCAGGATCTCGGTCAACATGAATATTATGATCAAGGATAGGTCGAGTGGCCCTTCTTTCCCCCACCCCTTGGTGAGGATACTAAGTTGGAGGAAGATTCGATGAAAACTTCCACAAGATACCCTCAATTAGAAAATTAATATACAGTAAAGGTCGACCGACCCTTTCCTTGGACCCCCCTCTACAATAATAATATGCTAGAGGAAAGGTTACCCAAGTCTTCCTCGATATCCACATTAACATGTATATTATGCTTGAATAAGGGTCGACTGACCCTTCCCATATTCCTCGATCAACTAGGATTTCCCTTTTCCTCCATGAAATAGACATTCCCAACAAAAATATTGGCAATATGAATTATCAACCTTGTTCCATCCATTATGGTACACCTTCCGATCATTTCCTCTATTTCATTGTTTGGACTACCTATTGGAGATTTTTCTTTCTCCATGAGAACCCTTTTCATGTGCAAACCTTCTCCCTTGTTCCTAAAGACATGTAAAAAGTATTATCACCTTTATCCTACCTCATACCATCACCCTCCACAGGCCATGTGGGGGGTTTCAGAGAGCTCCCCTAAGTCACCTCATCTAGGTAAATGCATTATATCAAGTTGTTTCAACTATCTTAGTTCATTTAAACGATGAAAATTTCAAGAGACTAGTTGTTTTGTAAGCCAATGTTTAAATATTAATGAAGTAAATTTTTCCATAATCATGAAGCATTCTTTTGCAGTCATTGCAACTCTAAGAGAATTTAGGCATTATTTTTTATTAAAGTATGTGGTTTTTAAATTTCTACTATTGACAATGGAGCATTTTTTTCCCAGATTCATCTCCAAGGTATGTTGGCTAATTATCTTGCCAAAATTCAATAATTTGACATTAAAATTAATAAGACAACAACTTGAACATGATAATAACCATTTATTCACTTCTATTTATTTATTTTTAGTTTGTTTCCTTTATTTTTGTTTTGTTTGTTTAAGCTAAATTGAAGTCTTGATGTTGAAGCATATTCTTGGAATCACCTTCTAACTTTCAACACACTCTAAAACCATGTTGAAATCTCAATTCCCAACACCTAGATACTTTACTACCTTGTGTATTTCCTTGTTTATAATCAAATTACAACACACAGAATAAAATATTTTTGTTGGAAATAAATATAATAGAAGCAAAAATTGAAAACCAAACTCACACAACACATAGAAATTTTTCTCTTCAAATATGTTTTTCGTTAAATAATGACTCCAAGCTTACAAGGGCTCTCTTACTAAGAAAATGGCCCACTAAGGATACAAGTTATAATGAACCTAAAAACTCTATCCCTGAGGAAACCCTCTCCTACATTGTCTGATGACCTTGTATGATCTGTATGCATCCTTCCTAGCTTGTACAATGAATACATGCATGTCCTATACCACATATGTACACTCCTTGATCTACATGCTCCGTGAATATGTATGCGCCCTAGACTACTTGTCCAACGTGTATGTACGATACCTACACTGCCTATTCCACGTGTATGTACATGCCCCAAACTACTTCCTGGTGCATACTGCTCATCCCACTTACAAAATAAACTTTGTTTTTGTATGATTGGTGCCCTTACTAACCTTCACTAGCTACTAGACTACCCATAAATCTATCCTTTGATTTCCATATGATTGGTTTTCTCCTCTTGTTACACCTTTGCACTTTCTTCCTTTGGACTTTATCTCTAAATGAAATTCCTTCTCTGCCCATATGAGACTCCCTTGAATCACATTCCTTTTGGGTAATAAGGTGGAACTTGTTATGAAACAAACATACAATTCTACAAATAATCGAAGAGGAAAAATTAATTTCAAACACAAAGGTGGTGTCTAAAGACACCATTACAACACTTAATCAAAGAGAATTGTGATCATAACATCACAATACATGTTCGATATTGATATCTCCATACGATATCACTTCGAGAACTTGATGATAATGACCCATGGGGTCTAATATTTATAGTCTCACGATATAACCAACTTCTATAGAATCGAAAAGATATTGTCCACATATAATTTATGGTTGTTAGATTTGACATCGTCAAATCCACATTTTCGATTTTGCTCGACAAGGATGCTTGAACCGACCATCCATGTTTCCAACTCGAAGTCAATTTCTAGGTTGTTCAATCCACCGTCTAACTATATTCTACTAATGGTCGATTGAATGAACAGAAGGCATGTTGAATACTTGATGGACTAATGTAGGTATCTGGTAGACCACCCAACCGACTTTATCTAGATGTAAGTCAACCTCCTGACTGACTAAATCCAAGAGAAGTGTGATGAACC
>SNQJ01S0000360.1:165738-199014 GCA_010110895.2 Picea sitchensis
GCTTAAAGGTAGAAAGGCGGGAGGGGTCTGGAATCCGATGCGCACCACTGATTTGGGTGCGCAAAATCCTATCGTCCAGATCTGCTTGCCGCTTAACAACAGATGCATTTGCGCCCTGAACTTAGGATAAGTGGGTTTTTCACCCATTCTTTTGCATTCTAACCCCCCTTACAAGAAATATCGCTAACATTTGGCTCCATGGGGGATAGATTTGTCCCTGTGATGCTCTAAGAACTCTTTTGTAGATTCAGTGCCTTGCTGTTGGGCTATGGAGTCATGCTCAAAACATCTCGCTGCTGAAAATACAGGCCAAAAAATAAAAGTAACAAAATAAAGCTACATGCCCAAAGGAGCTTATTTATATACAGTCCTAATGCTAATAAAATATTTTACATGGGCTAGGTGAAAGAGAACTTCCACCATATCCATTCAAGCAACTTCCTGGATAGAATCTCCTTCCTTTTGTCAGTGATCACAAATAGTTGATGTAAACATGACAGCAGAATGGTCACACTCTCCAACTTCTCCTTACAAGCTGAAGTTGAGATGGGATATGGTGGCTCCAAAGCATAAGGGAAATTCCACTCCAGGTGTTCGTCGACAGGGTCATAGAATGAGTGGCGAATTTCGGAAAATTGGCGACATGCAGCCTCCTCTGCTACATAGCTATCCTCATGTGGCTGAATATCTCTGACAAGCATAGGTGAGTGGACAACTATCGTAGACTCACTGATCTCGGGTGGTGGCTGCTCGTTGACTGGCTCTGGATAGAAAAAGAAAAGCACACTCAGTCGTTCCTCTGGTTCCTCCTCCTCTTTTCCATGCACTCCCCCATCTTGTGAAATGGGAACGGTCTCCCAATCCTTCTCTTCAATCCCAAATGTAAATACATCATGGGAAATCTCATGAAGGAAGAAAGAGAAATCCTCTTCCACAATGGCTTCTTCATTTAAATATGAGACAACAAGCTCATCGGGGGCAGATGCTAACGCATCCAAGAAATCTTCAATAATCTCTTCAAAAGAGCTACTTAGATCATCTGCCTCGAAGACTGGAAAATCCTCTTCGTTGTCTTCAGATTCCAATTTTTCACATTGGGGAGTGGGGAATATCGCCTGCTCCACTAGTTCACTTGGGTCATCTTCTTCCTCCCAGGCTGGAAAATCCTCTGCACAGTCTTCAGATTTCAACCTTTCTAATTGAACAGAGAGATACTTCACCTATTCCCTCAGCTCACTCAGGGTGTCTCCTTCCTCCCTGGGATATTCATCACTTCCATAACCCACCTCAGATGTGGATGAATGGGGAGGAGAAAGGAATGATTCCTGATCCAAGTCGTCAGGATTATCCTCACATCCTATGTCAGAAATAGCTTCATTTTGTACAGAGTTGTGGTATCCCTCACCATAGTTATGACAAATTAACTCGGAGGGATAAAACTCCTGACAATAGGCGATGAAAGCTGCATGGAACTGAGAGAGTGAGGAAATGCTAGCAGGGGGTAAAGAATGATACCATTTATGTGCATCCCCTGCTAACGAGATCATGAACATCTTAAGTAATACATCCTCATGATGTATCTCCCACTGACGCATGAGTTCATGAAACTCACTGAGGTGCTAAGCAGGGTTGTCCTCTTCACATTTTCCAAAAATGGGAAAATAATCACCCCATTCATTCAGAGAGGGGACAACATTAGGAAAACTAGGAATAACAGAAAAATTAAAAGGAGCAAACCTGCGAGCAAGGATTTTCTCCATATCGAATCAGTGGAGTCGCCAATCGATCTTTGAATCATGGAGTCGTCAGGTGAAAGATGCGCAACTTCAAATGTGTCTGGTCCTTGTTCACCATCAAAGGCCAGATCCTAACGTTTTCATTACCCTAGGAAGCTTCTCAGGCCGAGAAAGCAGTTGCTGAAACCTTCTCGAGAAAGCTCGTCTGGGTCAGCTTTCAGATGTGCCAATAGTAGCCACAGCTGAAACAGTGAAGTGGAAACAATGGAGTCGCCATAGTGGAGTCGCCACAGTGGAGTCGCCAGGTGCACAGTAGCAATATTTAAGGGCTCTGATGTCTAATGCACCTTCAGAATCAGAGGCTCAATGTCGTTCTGCCCAGGGAAAATCTTCAACTTCGTCCCCGGCAACGGTGCCAAAAATGTTGGCATCGGAAGTCACTCCTGGATTGCTATCAGGAGCAGAGCCCGACACCCATCAGTTTTATGTCACGATTGTTCATAGATGGGTGATCGAATGGCGGGAAACTCAAAACAATAGCGTTCCAACTCTGAAACTAGGCCAGGTATGCATGAGCAAGTGAGGTCTTGTGTAAACTTCAGACAGTGAGTTGTAGTAAAGGGTGAACAAGCGGAAGACTTGTACAAGAGAAAAGCGGAGGTCTGTTATAAACAGTAGGTTTCTAGCAGACTGAGGAAGAAGACGTCCAAATGCGATATCATATTACATTCAAACGCAAAGCCAGAGATTGCAGCAATGCAACAATAAATCTTTTATCATAACATAACCGCGATAACTCACACAACTCAGTCAATCACGAACTCTCTTAGCATGAGACGAAAATTAGATGGAGTAAGAAGAACTGTCTGTCATAAAACAAGAAATCTCATATACAGATGCATAAGCTGAAAGTTAGAATAGTTGTTAAAAAATTACAGTAGGGAGCTCTGCTCAACCATCGATGCTTTACAAAATGGCAAAAATGCCTACATATAGCCAAAACAAAACAACAACAGCGGAAATGAGAAGATGCATTAAAACTTTGCGTCTACATGTCTTCTGACAGTCTCTGCATGCAGACTCTGGATGATCATGCACTTATGACAGACGCAATGGGACTCCTGACTGTCCTATAGTGGTTTGACAGACACAATCTCCGTCAATAAGGACTATCAATCTGCTTGTATGCTTGGTCCTTTCCTGGCCTTCTATTTATGGAAGAAGATGACGTTCAACCACCTTCACGGCGATAATAACTGCTTCCTTGGGATTGGGAACGGCCTCAGTCAACTCTGCCCTCTGGGACGTGGAATACCCCTCGCACTACCACCTGGAACACTTGGGCAGTCCGATGGATAAGGTGTGGAGGGAATGGCATGCTTGACGTGGAAGGGGAAAGGGAGGTGACAGGGAGAGATACAATGGGAACATTTTAATGGAGGCTGACATGGAAAGGAGTGGGACACATGGAAAGTGGTGAGTGAATGATGAGATGGGGAAGGGACCATCTGGACTAAAGAGTGGATATGGACAGATGACACCTGGCAACAGGGGAGAGGTGGCTCAGGAGGAGGACATAACAGGGGGAAGGGCCCATTCCGGTTAAAAATAAGGCATCTAAGAAGGATGGAATCGCATGAGCATCGTTGACCCGAGCGCTTTAATCTTGGCCGTTGGAAAGCTGTGAGCCCGATTCCGGACCCCCCCCCCCTCTGCTTAAAGGTAGAAAGGCAGGGGGGGTCCGGAATCATCTTGAGTGTCGTTGATCCAGGTGCTCCGATCGTGACCGCTGAAGAGGTGCACCCCCAATTCCAGAACCCCCCCCCCCGTCCGCTTAAAGGTAGAAAGGCGGGAGGGGTCCGGAATCCGATGCACGCCGTTGATCTAGGCGCGCGAAATCCTGCCATCTAGATATTCTTGCTACTTAACAATAGATGCATTTGCACCCCGAACTTAGGATAAGTGGGTTTTTCACCCATTCTTTTGCATTCTAACCCCCCTTACAAGAAATATCGCTAAAAACAGGCATCAACCAACCACAAACACTAAAATTAAAAGGACACATAAAAAAAGATAACGTCACAGTATTAATCGACACAGGAAGTACCCACAATTTTCTTGACATCAATGTCACAAGGAACCTCAAATTGTTTGTATATCTAGTCCCATATATGAAAGTGATGGTCGAATATGGTAAGAAAATTGAAAATGTAGGAAAATGCCATAAGGTGAAACTCCAAATTCAAGATTTCAATTTGGAATCTGAATTTTACACCGTACCCTTGGGAGGAGTAGACGTGATTTTAGGATTCCAATGGTTGCAAACTTTAGGCACCTACTCAGTCAATCACCAAGATCATTTCATCAAATTCAAATGGCAAGGGAAGACTTATAAATTATATGGTTTTGAACACCCCCAAACACAAGTTGTATCATCCCAACAAATGGAAAAAATGATTCGAAAAGGAGCAACTACCTATTTTATCCAATGCCACCTCATGGAAATACAAGAACTAGAACAGGACTCCAAAATTTTAGAAATCCAAGACCTAATTCAAAAACACAAGAAGGTCTTTCAAGACCTCCCCATGGACTTACCCCGACAAAGAAAAATTGAAAACATAATTGAAATTAAACTGGGATCAAGTCCAGTCAAGATTAGACTATACAAATACCCCCATCATCATAAAACAAAAATAGAAAGATTAGTTCAAGACTTGTTAAAATGTGGTGTTATCACAAAAAGTAGAAGCCCATATTTATCCCCAATTGTACTAGTACGAAAAAAAGATGGTTCTTTCAGGTTATACATAGATTATTGTGGGCTTAATAAGATAACAATCAAAAATAAATTTCCCATTCCCTTCATCGACGAAATGTTGGATGAACTTCATGGAGCCAGATTTTTTTCAAAACTTGATTTGAGATCAGGATATTACTAGATTAGGGTAAGATTAGAATATGTACCGAAGACCGCCTGCCAAACCCATGAAGGACACTACGAATTCAAGGTAATTCCTTTTGGGCTAACTAATGCCCTGGCTACCTTCCAAGCAGCTATCAATGAACTATTTCACCCAAACCTAAGAAAATATGTCTTAGTCTTCTTTGATGACATTTTGGTGTATAGAAAAACATGGAAGGAACACATAAATCATTTAGGACAAGTATTGTCTATTCTAGAAAAAAATCAATTCTACGCAAAAATGTCAAAATGCACTTTTGGCAAGGAGGAAGTAGAATATCTCGGTCACATTATTTCCAAAAGGGGAGTTAAGGTAGACCAAAATAAAATCAAAGAAATTACAGAATGGCCCAGACCAAAAAGTATATCTAAATTAAGAGGAGTTTTAGGCTTGGAAGGATACTATGGATGATTCATCAAAAACTATGCTCATCTAACTTCCCCCCTAACAAATCTCCTAAAGAAAAACTCTTTCCATTGGAATGAAGAATCCAAAAAATGTTTTAGAAATTTAAAATAAATTATGTCCACAACCCTCATGTTAGCTACACCTGATTTTTCCAAACCCTTTATAATTGAATGTGATGCTTCAGGTTTTGGGATCGGAGCAATCATGATGCAAGATGGACACCCAATAGAATTTGAAAGTAGGAAGCTAAACAAAAAATAATGTTTATAGTCCACATACAATAAAGAAATGCTTGCAATCATGCATGCATTAACCAAATGGAGATAATATCTCTTAGGAATCAAGTTCTTGATACGTACAGATCATAATATCCTACAATATTTGTTACAAAAAAAAACATTAACTACTGAACAACAAAAGTGGATAAAAAAATTTGCCACATTTGATATGGAGATATTACATAAGAGAGGAAAATATAACATAGTGGTTGATGCCCTTTCATGAAAAGATGAAGAAGCACAAGTTTTTGCAGTATCAATGGAAATCCCGAAATGGATGAATGAAATCCAAAGTGAATATGCCAAAAACACAGAGACATTCTCCATAATCAATGACTTAACCCAATACCCCAACTTCAAATGGAAGAATGACATCTTATGGTATAAAGGAAAAATTTATTTGAATACCAATTCAAAATTTAAAATCAAGGTACTCCAAGAAGCTCATGATTGTCCAGCCACATACCACATTGGATTTTTCAAAACATATTATATTGCTCGTCAATCATTCTTTTGGAAAGGGATGAGCACAGACATTCAAAAGTATGTAGCAGAGTGTGATCTTTGCCAAAGAAACAAGACTGAAAATATATCAACACCTGGGGTACTCCATCCGTTACATATTCCTAACCAAAAATGGGAAGAAATCTTAATGGATTTCATTGAAGGATTACCACTATCAGAAGGAAAGATAAAATATTAGTGCTAGTAGACAGACTAACCAAGTATGCACATTTTATGGGAGTAAGAAAAACAGATTCCGCAAACAAATAGTTGATGTCTTCTGTAAAAACATTTATAAATTACATGGTTTTCCCAAGGTCATCATCAGTGATAGAGATGCCAAGTTTAAAGGAAACTTTTGGAGGGAGTTTTGCAAACAAATCGAGACGTCTCTTAATATGAGCTCAACTTATCATCCGCAAACAAATGGACAAACAGAAATTGTCAACAAGTGCTTATAAACTTACCTTCGTTGCTTCGTCACTGATAAGCAAAATAAATGGCTTCAATGGTTGCACCTCACCGAATGGTGGTATAACTCCACATATCACACTTCAACTAAAATGACACTGTTTCAAGTTATTTATGGATATCCACCACCATCATGGAAAGAGTTAGACACAAATCAAACAAAAGTTGCAACAGTAAAAGATCTTTTAGATGAAAGTCAAAAAGTTGTGCAAATTCTCAAGGAAAACTTGGTTATAGCAAGAAACAAAATGAAGCAACAAGTTGATCAACACCAAACAGAAAGAGAATTCGAAGTTGGAGAATGGGTATTTGTGAGACTTCAACCCTACAAACAGTTATCACTTAAACAACAAGGAAAGAATAAATTAGCTCTGAAATATTACGGACCATATCAAATTAACAGAAAAATCAGTCACGTAGCTTATGGATTGGACTTACCACATAAAAGTCATATCCACAATGTTTTTCATGTATCATGTCTAAAAAAAGTTGTTGGACAACACCAAAAGGTGCAAACATTGCTTCCCCTATTGGATGAAGAAGGAAAAATCATTTTATAACTAGAAGCCATTATTGCCACTAGAGAAAAGAAGTTACGATCTCGCATAATCAAAGAATATCTTATCAAATGGAAAAACCTTCCAGAAGAAGATGCAGCATGGGAATCAAAACATTTTCGTCAATTACACCCATCGTTACCAATGCTTTGAGGACAAAGCATTTTTAAGGGGAAGACAATGTTATGAACATAAATATACACATAAATAGATATTCATAACATAATAATTAATTAATAAATAGTAATTATTAATAATGAAATGACATGTTCTCAAAGGACATGTCTATTGGTTAAAGGGCACCCCTGCATGGGTATATAAATGAGCCCTCATTCTCAATTGTACTCATCTTATATTATCATCTTATATATTATCATATATTATCTATTCATATATTATTTACAGTCCTACATGGATTACTTTGTTATATTCCAAGTATTTTGGATAATTCTTGTGTGAGCGAACTTTGTTCATCTCATTTTTTCTGAAATCATCATAAATATGAGCCCAGAAAACATATCCAAACACACAGAGATGTTTGAATGAATGCTTCTTTCCACCCCATCATTCAACTAGAGTCATGGAAGGAACAACTCGAGTCGAGATACAATTGAGCAGATAGTTTCCACAATATATCCCTTCAACCCAGAAGCAAGGAGGTAAAATATTTGGCATGTAAAATACATCTATCCATTTCGACTAAATTTTCATTTTTTCATTTTGTGACATTGTTCTGCAGAGGTGTGTGAGGAACTGACTGCTACTAGTCAATACCATATCAAACCAAGTATTCTTCAAAATATTGATTTAAATAATCATCGTTGTTATCTGATCTCAAGCACTTGATGGATCAACCACATTGCTTTTAGAAAATAAAAATATTTGAAATGAGAGAGATCATCAATAAAAGTCAATATATATATTGCACCTGCTAGTGAAGGTAGATTGATGTAGCAAACACCACTGTGAACCAACTCCAATAGGATCTGTACTCACTAATCTTTGTCATATTCAAATAGTTCCAGATGATGTTTTCCAAGAACACAGCCTTTACAGACTCCTTCAGGGGGGGATACTTTAGGGAGACCAACAACCATGTTTTTAGTTTCCATCGCCTGTAGACTTCGGAAATTCAGGTGTTCAAGTCATCCATGCCAAGTTTGACTTCATTCATCAGTGTGAGAAACAACAAAAGTCAGTTCACTGTCAGGTTGAGTCGTGTCATAGAATTTATACAAAATTTCCTTTGGGTCTAGAAACCCTCCAACAACAATCGACTTGCCTTTCTTCAAATCACGAACATAGAACCAATCTAGCCAAAATTCTACAAACTTAACTATTTGTTTCAGTTGAGAAAAAAATAACAGATTAGCACTAAGATTTGGCACATAATAAATGTCATCAATTCTCCCATGTTGATAGGTAAAATCACCAACAAAGTTACCAACTTAACAAGAACTCTCCAGATTTCTCGTTTTTTAGAGGTCGCATTTTTTCCCTTGTTTCAAAAAATGGTTCTAATGGTAGCACCCCTTTTTTGCGGGGTGGTTAAAATTGTGACTTAATTGAAACAATTTCACCTATCATTGCCTTGACAACAATACTATTGCATAAAATTGACCCTCAAATCGAAAAGTGATGCTATCGATAGCACCCTTATTATTTTTGGAGTTAAAATTATGACTTAATTTGAACAGTCACCCCGATCACTGGTACTATCATGAACAAAGAACTTCAAATTAGCTTGTAAATTGAAAAATGTTATTTTATTTTTTTAATTTACATTAAAAAATAAATAAGTTGAAAAAATAAACTTCACATACATGTTTCTTTTTTTCTTTAAAGAAAAAAAACACATTTTTCTATTTAATTTTTTTAATGAAAAATCACCATTTTTATTTAAAAAACTCATTTTTTTATGAAAAAAGTTTAAAATTGAAAAATATATATATATAGAATAAATAACATATAACATTAAAAAAATAACACACACACACACACACACACACATATATATGAGTGGGCCTAATGGTTAAGAACATGTGTTTCCTCTTAAGAGGTCACAGGTTTAGATCCAGAGGGGGGTAGAGTATGTATACCTTCGTAGACTTTACCAGTCAAATCGTTGGGCGGAGGGGGGTCCCTTGTCCCACAAACAAGGGGGTCTCATACACCAATTTGGTGTGTTGGCTTGGTCGTGACCTTAAAAATAGATTATTATTATTATTATTATTATTATTATAATATATCATTAAAAATATAACATTAATAATATATAACATTAAAAATATAATATTAATAAAATATAACATGTAACATTAAAAATATAAAATATAGCGTAAAAAAACATTAATATAATATATCATAAAATATAATATAAAATATAATAAAATAACATTAATATAATATAATATAACATAAAATATAATATAACATATAAAATAAAAGGTATAACATATAAAAGAAAAAGAAAAAAAAACAATATAATATATAAAATTAAAACAAAATAATATCAAAATATTTAAAACATTAATATAAAAAGGAAATTGGGAAAGGGGGTGATGATCCCCTTTCCACCTCATGCCATATAACAAGGGAAAGTGGTGAGGGGGTGATGCCCAACATCGCCCTCTCCCTTTCCACTGCATGCCATGAGGTGGTGCCTCCCCTTGTTAGATATGTTTGTTTTAAATGTTTTAATGGTATTTTGTTATATATATATATATATATATTATGTCTTATATTTTGTATGTTATATTTTTTAATGTTTTTAATATTATATGTTATTAATATTTTTAATCTTATATGTTATTAATTTTTTGTGGTTTTTTTCAATTTTATTTTGTTTTTTGTTTGATTTTTAAACTTTTTTCAAAACAATTTGTGTTTTTTTTAATAAGAAAGCCTGATTTTTTTAATAAGAAAACGTGTTTTTTTTCATTAAAAATGTGTATTTTTCATTTTAAAATTGTGTTTTCATTAAATAAGATAAATTTTCATCTAAAAATATGGGTTTTTTTCCTATGTTGCACGAGTTTTCGAAACCTAGGAACGTGGATTCGAGTGTCCAGGACGAGTAGAAGTTTCCCTTAAATTTACAGGAAATGTGAAGTTGGGAGCAACAATAATATATATTAAAAAATATAAAAATTATTTTAGATTACAATGATACTTTAGATTACAATGTATAGAGATATTGATACATTTTAAATCTTATTTCAATAAAATTGAAGGTCAATCCAGGACAATGTTTCTCCTATTGCAACAACTAGAATATTGAAATTACTAATTTAATTTGTGCTAATAATTATATGAATATATTTACTGAAACTTTAATATCCATAAATATTCTATTAGAAAATGAGAAATAAAATTAAAAATACATATACACAATTTTAACATCTTTTTAAAATTAAACTTTACATATATAAACTTTAAACATCTTTGTAAATTTGAAGCATTATTCTTTTTTTATTGAAAAAAACAAATAGTACTACTCTTCTAATATGAAAATACAATAAAAGTCAATGATATGGTTGGTTGATATCAACTATAGAGTGGAGCAAATGCTTGTCGTCGATAGGGTATTGATTTATTATAATTTCATGTTTAGTTTGGGCTTGAAGGAAAACATACATGCATTAAAAGTTTTTCATATCCACAACTATAAAGTGAGCATTATTAAGTGTTTTTACTTAACTAATTTTTGAAATAATATTTACATGTAGTTTAGTCCTAGTTTTATAGTGATATTTTGAATAAATATAATGAAAATATTTGTAAGAAACTATGTATTTGCAATAATTATATTTACATTTTTATTTAATATAATTTTAATTTAAAGCTCTTCGTTTAGGAAACAACGGGTTCCCAAGTTCCCATTTCTTTGATGTTGAAGCTCCCAAAAATCTCTCAAGTTCCCAAAAGAGTTCCCAACCCATTGGGGATGTTCCCAACCAGTTCCCAAGCTCCTGGAACTTCGGGAACGAGTTTCAGAGATGTTGGAAATGTCAGGAACGGTTCCCGTGCAACTATGGTTTTTTCATTAAGAAATATGTTTTTGATCGAAAAATGTGTGTTTTTTTTTCTAAAAGTGTTCTTTTTTTTTCTTTCAAAAAAAATTAAATAAAAAAAATGTGTTTTTTTGCTTTAAAGAAAAAAAGAAACACATATGTGGAGTTTCTTTTTTCAACTTGTTTTTTTTAATGTAAATTAAAAAATAAAATAAAATCGATTAATAAATAAAATACCACTTTCAATTTACATGTTAATTTGAAGTTCTTTGTTCCAGACGATACCAATGAACGGGGCAATTGTTTCAATTAAGTCACAATTTTAACTCCAAAAGTAAAAAGGGTGTTGTCGGTAACATCACTTTTTCGATTTGAGGGCCAATTTTATGCAGTGGTATTGTTGTCAAGACAATGATCAAAGCGACTGTTTCAATTAAGTCACAATTTTAATCACCCTCCAAAAATTGGGTGCTACCTACAACACCATGTTTTCAAACGGGGGTAAATTTTGGTGTATTTGACACAAAAATATGGTTTTTTTGCACCAAACTTCTCATTTTGAGGTCATAGTTCTTGTTAAGTTAGTAACTTTGTTCACCCTAACCAACAATATACAGATCAATATCATGTAATTTTTAAACCTGTGAAGTAAAGCAATGCATACAGATTCTAAGCAAAACATAAATAAATCAATAGCTCACACATATAGTACACAGAGATTTACATTGGAAACCCTTAACCGAGAGAAAACCAACCTTCCTTGGTGCCACACCTCTCAACTCTTCATTATATTAATTTCATCATTCACAATACAATATATACACAATATTTTAGATATTTTGTAGCTACAAAAACCCTAATCCCTTAATCTGGGATTAATTTACAAAACCGTTAAAAATAAAAATAAAAAACACTAAAATCAAACGCATTCGTCAAATGGGATCGTCAGACACAGTTGTCAAATCTTACGCACCCCCACACAGACATGCAAAGAATATAACACCTATCCAACATTCTCCCACTTGTTTTTTTGTTTTTTTATATAGAGGGTCATGGGATTACATAATCAACAATCTAGGGAAGCAATGCCCATTGTTTCTCTACACCACGAGAACTTTTCGGAGCTCACTGACTTTGTCAATGAATCTGAAACATTCTTCAAAGTGTCAACCTTCCCCAACAACACCTTCTTGTCTTCAACCATATCTCTCACAAAGTGATACTGAACATCAATATGCTTTTTCTTTTAATGATAAGTTGGGTTCTTTGTCAGGAAGATTGTACTCTGATTGTCACAATCTAACCTTATTACATTGTACCAACCCAACACTTGAACATAATCTTTGTGACCATAGTGATTCCTTGCATGCATGAGTGGTTGTCATGTATTTAGCTTTTGTAGTTGAGAGTACTGCTACAGCCTATCTTTTGCTTATCCAACTGATTTCTCCTCCAAATAGGTTAAACACATATCCACTTGTAGATATTTTGTGATCCAAATATCTAGCCCAGTATGCATCAACAAACCCATGTATGTCCAACACTCTATAAAATCATGGTCTTCCTTGGTAGCACAATCTATAGCTATAAGTTCCATGTAAATACCTAAAAACCCTCTTTACTATTGGCCAATGCTCCTTCCTTGGTTTTGACATATTCCTATTCAAAACTCTCACTGTATGTGAAATGTTCGGTCTAGTATGTGAAATATTTGCAAACTAGTTGTTTATTTCCCTTCACTACAAAGTCTTCTGGATGCTTCATGTAGATTTCTTCTTCCACATCTCGATGTAGGAATATTTTCTTCACATCCATATGTTTTATCTCACAATCAAAAGTATCAACAACAGATAAAAGAAATCTAATAGAAGTTAACTTGGCAACAGGAGAAAAAATTTCACCAAAGTCAATTCCCTCTACCTAGGAATAACCTTTTGCTACTAACCGAGCTTTGTATTTCTCCACATTGCATTCTACATTAAACTTCTTCTTAAACACCCATTTGTTGTTAATGGCCTTTCTTCTAGTTGGAAACTCAACTAGATCCCATGCCTCATTCTTATCCAAGGAATCCATCTCTTCAACCATGGCCTTCTTCCATAGTTTACTATCCTATGAATTCACTACTTCCCTGACAGTTATGGGATCATCATCAATAATAGATAAAGAAAAATTTGCACGAAAATAAGGTGGACTATACCTTTTTGGTTACCTTATTTCCCTCATTAATCTCCTCAATATTGGAGTATGAGGTTCTTCTTCTTATTCTTCTTCTTCTTTCATTGGTTCATATTTTTCATCATCCAACTCAAACTTTGTTTTATCAGGTTCTTCTTGACTTGGTAGGAATTCTTGTTTGGGAACATCTGTAACCTCTCTGAAAAAAACATCCCGACTATAAACAGTATTCTTAGTTTATGGGTTCCAAATCTTATATCCTTTCATACCATATTTATAACCAATAAAGATACATTTCCCATCTTTATTATCCATCTTACTTCTATTTTCCTTTGGAACATGTACATAAGAATCACAACCAAACACTCTGAAATTTTCAAGAGAAGGTTTCTTACCAATCCATACTTCATGAGGGGTTTTTTCCACCAATGTTGATGGGGGTGATCTATTTACCAGGTAACATGCAGTCCCCACTGCCTCTTCCTCGAATTATTGTCCTAACCTGGTACCACTGAGCATGCTCCTTGATTTTTCCATAAATGTCTTGTTCATCCTTTATGCAACCCCATTATGTTTATTTGTGTGTGGAGTATTTTTTTTCCTTGCTATACAACACATATTTCAAAACTCTTTGAATTCATTCCAAAAGAATTATCCACCATTATCTGTCCTCAACACCTTTATTTTCTTCTCTATTTGATTTTCTACCAAAGCCTTAAACTCTTTAAATTTATCAAATACCTCATATTTCTTCCTAAGAAAATAAATCCATGTGTTCCTTGAGAATCATCTATGAATAAAATATAATACACGAATTTACCTAGTGATGGAATAAGCACAGGTCCAAATATATCACTTCGTATCAACTCTAATATCCCCTTTGTTATTATAGCAGCATATGAGAATCTTACTTGATTTTGCTTACCATATATGCAATGTTCACGGAAATCAAAATCCAGAGTGAAATTAGACATACCTTCAACCATACCTTTACCATGTAGGGTTCGAAGGCACTTGTCTCCAATATTTCCTAGTCTTTGATGACATAGCATGGTATTCTTTCTAGGGACATTATGGATCTTGTATTATTTATTTCTCTTCTCAGGGACAATTGAAATATCACACCCCCTAGTATAAGTTCTTCTCAACAACTTATATAGATTTCCACATCAAAATATCCTCATCAACACCATTGCTCCTCTGACCATCTTGCAAGTGCGCTATCCCAATAAAGTATCCACACTTGCATCATCCAATGTACTTACAGATATTAGGCTCATAGATAGATCTGGGAAGTGCAAAACTCCAAGGAGAGTTCTAATACTTCCATATTTCAACAACAGCTTAACCCTTCCATGTCCCATATTTTGGTTTTCATCTCATCTCCTAGGAAGAAATCACCGCCATCATAATTATCATATTCATTGAACCACTCCCTCTGAGGATTCATATGAAATGATGCACCTAAGTCAATCAACCATACTTCACGACATGCATGATGTTAGGTAAACATCACCTCCTTCTTATGTGGAGGTTTTTGCCTCTGTGGAAGAGGAATCATTAGATCCCTTAGCTTTCTCAACTTTCTTAGACCTACAATCTTTCTTATAATGCCTAGCTTTACCACATTTCCATAATTTCCTCAAATATTTTTCTTCGGATTTAGATCTATGTTTAGATTTATATCTCCCCCCTGAAGACTTGTTTTTATCCCTATGTTTTGGACAACCTCTTACAAATAAATCATATGTGTTATGACTATCCATGCTTTTCTCCCTCATCTCTTCATACAACAAGGATGAAACTACATCCTTATACTTCAATGCAAATTGAGTAGTACTACCAATTACTACAACCAGATTATCCCAGGAGTCTAGCAAAGAACGTAACAAAGTAATACACTTATCCTCGTTTGCAAGTGTAATATTAACATATCCAAGTTGACTTACTAGAGTATTAAAGGAATTTAGATGCTCTGTCACATAATCTCCATCTTTCATCCTATAATATGATACAACTTCTTTCAAAGAAACAACTTGTTAACCAGTGACTTTGATTGGTACAAATTCCACAACTTTTCCCATGGTTCCTTGGTTGTATATTCTCTCGACACATTCAATAACACTGAATCATCCAAGAAGATTCGAATCGTACTCCTTGTTATTTTATCCAACTTCTCCCAATCTTCTTGTGACATACCAGTAGAATGAGTACTAGTAGTTTTTTTACCAGTATTTTTTGTACCTATAGGTTGTGTACCAGTAGGTCATGTACCAGGATCCACATTGATCCATTTTTCTTTTTATTTTTCTACACAGATCAATTTTTTTACCATTGAATTCCTCAATCTCAATTTTAAAATTACTCGTCATTCTCTTTCAACACGTGAATCACCATTGTAAATCTCCCACTAAACCCAAGTTTATCATAGACCCAAGATAAACTTGATATATTCAAGACCAATCCAAACCCTCAGCAACAAAGGCATCCCCCTGAAGCCAAAAACATGCTCTGATACCACATGTAAGTTTTAAAACTGTGAAGTAAATCAATGCATACAGATTCTAAGAAAAAAAAAGTAATCAATGGATCACACATATAGTACACAGATCATCTTCATGTTCAAGTTGTCACTCTAGAAAAAATCCACTAGAACCTTAAATATTTCTTTGGCCAACTATTTCTCTACCACGTGAGGGATCAAATTATCATTCACAACATCCATGATCACTCTATGGGATTTGATGTCCTTCTTCTCATGAGCCTCCAATAGATTTGCATCTATCAGTGCAGGAACAACCTTCTCTACAATCTTTCAATGGTCATGTTCCATCAAAAACAAGGTTACCCTCGTCTTCTAGGATAGGAAGTTAGATGTTCCATCCAACTATTCTTCAAACTTGAAACTGGTTGTTTCTATTTCTAGATCTGAACAAAAACAACTACCCTACACTTATTCCTTCAAGCACCCACTAGAATCTCACTGTTGGTTTATAGAAATGTAGATATCTTCTTGCATATATAACATATATGTTGCACAAACTGCTATGTATCTGAAGTTGTCTCCCTCTCAGAGTGCAAGATTTGATACCATGTTAACTCTCAACATTATCTGAAACCATGTTGAAATCTCAATTCCCATAACCTAGATACTTTACTACCTTGAGTGTTTCCTTGCTTATAATCAAATTACAACACAGAATAAAATATATTGGTTGGAAATAAATAAAGTGGAAGAAAAAACTGGAAACCCAAATTCACACAACACACATAAATTCTCCCCTTGAAATATTTTTTTCATTAAATAATGATTCCAAGCTTACAAGGGCTCCCTTACTGGGAAAATGCTCCACTGAGGAAAAATACAAGTTGCAGCAAACCTAATAAATTTGGCCCTGAGGAAGACCTCTCCTACACTGTCCCTAGATGACCTTGTATGATTTGTAAGCACCCATTCCATCTTGTACAATGCATACGTACGCACCCTGGACAACCTATCTGGAACATATGTATGTGACCTAAGCTACCTTCTCCATGCATATGTGCACACCCTAGACCACTTGCATGGCATGTATGTACATTCCATGAGATACCTACTCCATGCATATTTATGCGCCCTGAACCACTATATGACATGTACAACTCATCCCACCAGCAAAACAAACTATGTTGTTATACATATGTTGCCCCACCTAACCTATACCTATTGTTGGACTATCCAATAATTTGTCCTTTAATTTTTGGTTGTTGTGTTTTCTCCTCTTGTTGCACCTTTGCACTTTCCTCCTTTGGACTTGATCTCTAGATGAAAGTCGTTCTTCACCTATCTGAGATCCCCTTGAGTCACAATTGTTCGTGACTCAAACACTTGAATAAAAGTTCTTATTTTCTCCTAAGTGGATGACTCAAACACGTGAACAAAAGTCCTTCTTTGCTCCTATGTGCTTTTGTGTGTCTTTCTCCTTCACCTAATCTTTATTTTATTATCTTGAGTTGTGACTGCATCAAACACAAACCTAATATCTAAAGTAATTAACGGTTGATATTATATCTCAACTCACTTGAGATCAATGGATAATATTAATTTAATTAACTAATGTTAATAATTTTATCATTTCATTAAATTAAACTCAAGTTTAATTTTAGAAGTGTGTTTTTCACAGTGAACCTATCTAGTTGAAAATGAACACACAAATCTTGTGAGAAAGAAGAGAAAAGAGTAGAATGAAAGAATTGTATTAATTTTTGAGTAAAATGGTAAAATACACATGATATACTCTACATGGCTAAGTGAAGTCTCCATTGTAGTGATATAGAGAGATTTAGACACTCATTGACAGAAACCAAAGTAATATGCCACCTAGTCCTAGTTAATTGATCATTGCAATCATCAATTAACTAAGTCACATGTGTGGAAGTGAGAGAAACACATGCAATCACAGTATATGCACCCTATTGGACACGTGCATGAGATATGTGCACTCTTGGTGAAGAAACCGAGGTGAACATGCAACTGTTGGTGATAAAATTGAGGTTGCCATGCATGAATGATTTCCACTAGTCTAACTAAGGTGTAATTGAATCTGAACTAAGAGAGGTGCCCTAAATTGTAGGGGAATATTCTTGAGAGAGAATATTCTCATCTATGGAAGTGTCCTCTACATTAGATTATCAAACTTTGGAAAATAATTACCTAGATGAGTGTGTAATATCTCCAACACCCCCTTGAACACTACTAGGGTGTACATGATGAATGTGTCCCAACAACCAAGGCCATGTTAGGTACCCATTGTACAATGCATCTAAGTATGAAACACTGAAAAAATAGAGGAAAGAGGGAAAACCTCACGGGAAACCCCCCCCGCTTCAAGTACAATGCATCAAAAAAAAAAGGAAGAAAGACAATTGCTAAGCAATTGTGTCCTTCACTCCAAGATGATTGCACAAAGGTGGAACGTCTACTCAATAATGTCTTGGTGAAGATGTCTACAATATTTTTAGTGGATGGATAGTACTGCAAATCGATGATCCTATCATGTACTAGTTCTTTGATGTAATGCATATGGATCTCGATGTGTTTGGTCTATTTTCGCTACACTAGGTCTTTGAAAAACTTGAGAGTACTTCGGTTGTCACACCAAATGACAGTCGAATGATGAAACTTGATGTCAATATCGATGAGGAAGTTATGAAGCCAAAGTGCCTGAATAGTGATATTGATCACTCCTTTGTACTCGGCCTCTATTGATGATAGAGAAATAGTTGACTGATTTTTGCTCGACCAATAGATGGGACCAGAACCCAAACTAAGCATGTAGCCAGATGTGGACTTTTGATCTATGTTATATCCAGCCTAATCAAAATCAATGAATCCCATGAGATCCAATGTATAACATGTTGCATAGTGGATCCCATAACTTGTGGTGTCCTAAACATATCTAAGGATGCGCTTGGAAACCTTCCAGTGTATCTCATGCGGCTCTTGCATGTACCTAGAAATTTCCCCTACTACATATTAGAGATCTTGTTGGGTGTGGGTGAGATAGAGAAGGCTCCCCACAAGTTTTCTATACAAGGTGTTATCCACCATTGATGTATCCTCGTCATCCTCAAGATGTACCCTAGACAAAAAGGGTGTGGTTTCCGACTTGCATTCAGTCATGTGGAATCTAACCAAGAGATCTCAAGCATACTTAATATTAGATAGCTTGATGCCCAAAGCATCCTGATTGATCTCGAGACCAAGGAAATAGTGCAATGGACCCATGTCCACCATAGAGAACCTATCATGCAAAATTTCTTTGATCGCATCAATTGATGAGGCCGAACTTCTTATGATCAGGAGGTCATCAACTTAGAGAAATAGGAATGAAAAGGATTCTAAGGTCCTCAACATGTAGACATTTAGATCTGATTTGCATCTAACAAAGTGTTGAGAGATAAAGTATGCATCCATCTTCGCATACCATGCTCTAGGTGCCTACTTGAGGACATAGAGGGACTTATTCAATCGACATACTAAGGATGAATTATGAATGAACCCCTACAATTACCCCATGTAAATATCGTCTGAGAGATCCTCATGAAGAAAATCATTCTTCACATCCATATAGTGAACTTCCCACCCCCGATTTGTTGCAATGGAAAGGGACAATTAGATGGTTTCCATCTTTTCTATAGGAGCAAATACATCATCATAGTCTATCCCTTGGATCTCTTGAAAACATTTGGCAACCAGTGTTTCCTTATACCTGCTCACTTGTTATTCTATTATCTTCTTAGTCCTGTAGACCCATATGCATATGACAAGCTTCATGTTTGAAGAAAGCATAGCTAGATCCCAAGTCTGATTCTCGAGGAGAGATTTATACTCCTCCTGCATGGTAGCTTCCTAGAAGGGATTCCCTACAACCTTTGCATAGGTCTACGGGTCTGAAGCTAGAACCATATAGAAATGTGTGGACATAACTAGTTCGGTAGTTGTGAGTGCATGAGGAGGATCCTCAAACTGAGATCTCATCCTCCTATGATATGTTGGATCCCCCACAAAGTCTTATGCTTCCTGTAGAGTAGTCTATTCCCACTTGGGCATATGTGATGGATTAGCATCTACATGTTGATCATAGAAATGATCATCATCTTCTAAATCAGATTCGAAACTCAGATATGAACCGTGATATGAGTGAGCGGAATTTTCATTACCAATGTTTGGTGCAGGAAGTTGTATAGAGGTCTCTGCATGTGCCTCCAATGATGCATGCAATGGAGTTTCCTCAAACTGAACATTGTGCTCAATGATGAACCTATCAGTAGAGGGATCAAGTAACCTATAATCCTTTACACCATCTGGATATCCCACAAATATTCATGTGGTACTATGTGAATCTAATTCTTTCCTCTTTTCGAAGGGTATGCATGCCCATGCACGTTATCCAAATATTCAGAAGTGGGTGACTTTCGATTTGTTTCCGCTCCATGCCTCAAAGGGAGTTTGGTCCTTGGAATATCTATGAGGAGATATGATCTGAATGTGGTTGGAACAATTAAATGCCTTGACCCAAATCTTGGGTGGTAGATATCTTGCATGCAACATGCAAGTGGTCATCTCCTTGATGGATTTGTTCTCTCTCTCTCGGCTACTCCATTCGGTTGCGGAGTGTAAGGTATTGTGTGCTATAGTTACTTGCCTCTGAACAAAGATGTTGGACATATCGGTTTACATATTCCCCCCCATTGTCTATGCGAAGGATTTTGATATTTCTCTCAGACTAATTCTCTGCATGTGCTTTAAATTCTTTGAGATGCTCAAAAATCTTAGACTTCTGCCTAAGAAAATGCACCCAAGTATATCATGAGAAATCATCAATAAATATAAGCACGTACCTTGCTTTGGTGATGGATGGATAAGGAAATGATCCCATCAAATCACTATAGAATATATCCAAAGGAGAGGAGGCCCTCCAAACCTTCCTTTTCTCAAAATTCTCCTGGGGATGTTTGCAAAGAACACATCATTGAAAAAATCCTTTGGAAAAATGTTTGTTGGGCAAGTCGGTGACCATTTCCTATTTGTATAGTTGTTGCATGTATTTGAAATTTAGATGGTCAAATCTCTCGTGCCATAATATACTAGTATCATCAACATGGGTCAATAGTAAATCATAATTAGATTTAGCAATGAACTTACTGAAAGTATACAAACAATATTGGTGGTTTGCCTCACCAACAACGATCATGGAGTTATCACGCATATTAGATATGGTTTTAGAATTAGGTGTAAATTCCACCCTTTTTCCTATACCATAATTTTTTATTTGATAAACAAAGAGTAGATTCACGGAGAGTGTTGGAACATGCAAGACGTTCTAAAAACTTATGTGTGGGAGTTCTACTCTCCCTTGACCAATGACCTCAACTGGGGTATCATCTCCCATGAGGATGGGAGGACCAGTGCATGCACAAATATAAGATAAAATATTCTTTGTTGCTGCCATATGGTGGTATGCCCCTAAATCTAAGATCCATGCATCAGGAGAAGAGTTAATGGAAATCATTTTATGAGAGTTACCTTGTTTGGCTTGATCTTTTGCCTTCTTTTTGGAAGTTTCGGGAATTTGATCCCCAGGCTTGTTCTTTTGAAGAATCTAGGCCATTTGATCAATCTGCTTCTTCATGCATGCAGACTCAGGATGATAACCATGGTTGAAATAACCACATTTGGTATTCCCTTTCTTTCCTTTTCCAACTTTGGATCCCTAGGACTCATCAAAGGGTTTGGAGTACCCTTCCTTCTTTGGCTTTGCATGCACCTTTCCCTTGCCTTTTTTCTTGGTCTTTAGATTGCATGCATTGTTTCTCTCATACACAGCAAGTGCATGCGCATTGGATACCTTGATTATCCCCATATTGATGAGTTTGTCTTGTTCATGTGTGAGGGATTCAATAAATTGATCTAATGTCGGCATTTTCCAGGTATATCCTAAAGTGAATCTGTTTGTATGGAAATATGAGACGAAAACAACATAATTCAAACCACATTTTTCCATAATAGAAAGGATGAATTGGGTTTCTTGAGTTGATTTATCAACACCACATCCCTTTAGATGAAGGAGGAGGGACTTGAACTTCGTAAAGAAGTCCTGGATGTTATCAAAATTCCATGGATCTAAGGAATTCATATCAACCTCAAGCATATGGCCTCTCATTTCATCTTGTTTTCCAAAGAGATCCTCCAATTTTGTCCAAATATCATCTGGGCTGTTACAAGCTTCAATGTGAAATATAAACTAGGGAGACATAAACACATAGAGGAGGTTGCAATCCTCATTCATGCGATTGAGATACGTGTTCTTCTCGATAGCAGAAGTTGACTCAATCTCTTTTTCCATAGTAATCCAGTACAAGCCTCTACATCTTAGTTGATGCAGAATTTTCAACTTCCACTCGAAATAGTTATGAGGCGTGAGAAGTATTGTTGATGAGTAATCCATCTTTTTGGAATGCATCTTCTTCCTATACCTACAAATAGAAATACTTATGTGATTTCTCCTAGCAATCAAGGCTCTGATACCATGTGAAGTTTTCACAACAAACCTAGCTAGTAGAAAATGAACACGCAAAGCTTGTGAGAGAGAAGAGAAGAGAGTAGAATGAAAGAATTGTATTAATTGTTGAGTAAAATGGTAAAATACACATGATATACTATGCATGGCTAAGTGAATTCGCCATAGTATTGATCTAGAGAGATATAGACACTCACTGACAGAAACTGAAGTAATATGCCACCTAGTCCTAGTAACGGATCCATGCAATCATCAGTTAACTGAGTCACACATGTGGAAGTGTGAGAAACATTTGCACTCACAAGATATGCATCCTCTTGGCCACATGCATGAGATATGCGAACTCCTGGTAGGGAAACAAAGGTGAACATGCAAATGTTGGTGATAAAACTAAGGTTGTCATCCCTGAGTGACTTCCACCAATCTAACCGAGGTGTAACTTACTCTGAACTGAAGAGAGGTGCCCTAATTTGTAAGGCAATATTCTCGAGAGAGAATATTCTCATCTATGGAAGTGCCCTAAACATTGGACTATCAACCTTAGGAAAAGAATTACCTAGGTCAGTGTGTAATATCTCCATCAAAAAGAACTTTACTTTAATGATTCCTTTAATTAAAGTAAATTACTAAGGTTTAAAGCTTTGGACAACTTCCACAGGTCTAGACACTTAGACCTATGTGGAAGTACATGTCTAATGCTACAAACATCAACATCACCTAGAAAAATTATGTAAGTGTATCTAATATGTATAACTTTTGTTAGTCTAACTCAATTGTTGGGTGTTATGGCTAAGAAATCAAAATACAATATGTGTCAAAATTCATAATGCTTGCACTTGGGTAAATTTGAAGGTTGTGTAGGTAATGCATGGTTTCCCAAGCATTCTTTGTCTTTCCCATTCTCCATTCTTGCATGCAAAATCCTCGATATCATTATGTTTGTTTTCTACTATTTTTTTAAATGAATATGAATGTCAATATCTATTGTTGTTTGTTGGAATTTCAAAAAATTGTGTTTTGTTGTTAGACCACATCAAGCCCCAATGTTTGTTATATTCTTTGAAACAATAGATTATGAGTTCACATGTCACTGAAAGAAACATGCCATATGGGGTCTTCAAATATTGACCCATATTTTTTTCAATGTGTATATGATCACAAAGTGTTGTGATCTATCCCTAATCCTAACCCTTAGGAAAAGAATTACCTAGGTGAGTGTGTAATATCTCCATAAAAAAGAACTTTACTTTAATAATTCCTTTAATTCAAGTAAATTACTAAGGTTTAAGGCTTTGGACAACTTCCACATGTCTAGACACTTAGACCTATGTGGAAGTACATGTCTAATGTTACAAACATCAACATCACCTAGGACAAGTCTGTAAGTGTATCTAATACATATAGCTTTGGTTAGTCTAACTCAATTGTTGGGTGTTATGGCTAAGAAAACAAAATGCAATATGCTTCAAAATTCATAATGATTGCACTTGGGTAAATTTGAAGGTTGTGTAGGTAATGCATGGTTTCCCAAGCATTCTTTGTCTTTCCCATTCTCCATTCTTGCATGCAAAATCCTCAATATCATTATGTTTGTTTTCTACTATTTTTTAAAATGAATATGAATGTCAATATCTACTGTTGTTTGTTGGAAGTTCAATAAAAATTATGTTTTGTTGTTAGACCACATCAAGCCCCAATGTTTGTTATATTCTTTGAAACAATAGATTATGAGTTCACATGTCACTGAAAAAAACATGCCCTATGGGGTCTTCAAATATTGACCCGTATTTTTTTCAATGTGTACATGATCGCAAAGTGTTGTGATCTATCCCTAATCCTAACCCTAATATTAAGGGGCATTCACCCAACTCACTTGAACCTTGCCACTAGTAAAATCATCTCACCAAATATTTCTTTGATATGTAACAAATGGGCCCATCAACTAATGTGCATCAGAGTCATAAGGATGTTTGATGCATTTGATATGGCAATTCCATATATCGTGCTTCATAAATTAGGATAACAAGTAAAAAAAATGCAAGGTTGAGGACAAGTGTAGTTGCATGAATGGGGCGATGGAGCATCTCAGTCCATCAATCATCAATAAAACCCCATATAGAAGATGGTGTGCTCATTTTACCATTGACGATACCTTCGTCACCCAACCATAGGCCGAAGCCTCCCTCCGAGCACCTTAACCTTAACTAAGAATTCCTCCAAAAGAAAACCCTAGGCTAGATAGCCAAACAAAGGGTAGCACATCATTCCCTAAGGATAGCGCATCACAAAAATCTGATCAGATAGTCCAAACCCTAGCCAAGAGATATTTGACCCAATACTGAGAACTTGTTGCTGCTGCAGCTGCACCTGCAACCTTCTTCCACATGTGCGCACCAAACTGCAACTGCAGCAAGCACCAACTGGGAAATTGCAATTCTGAGATGCTACAAATGAGAACTGGCGCCCTGTATTTATAGTAGTTCTACCAGTTTTGTTGGGGCCGAATTCTCCTTATGGATAAGTGTTAGTTCATTATATTATTATTATATATGGTCGGCTTCTTCTCTTGGAGTAATATCCTAATATAAAATATCTTCTTTGAGCCGACAAGGCTTCTAGGGTTGATAGCCAACTCATTAGGGTTCTCTTGCTTCCAAGTCTTCTATTCTCATCGGTTCACACATGGGGGTAAATAAATCCCACAGCTACCATAATGTGCTTGCTCCTCCTGGCTAGGGAGGTATTTACAATTAATGGACTTGAGCACAAAATACCTTTACCCGGTAGCATCAATATAGTCATCTAGACTATTTCTGACTAGATCATGTGAGCATCACCATCACCATCGGTACATCAACTCTGAAACCATACTTCATCTGAGTAATTAGATATGATGTTGGATAAGTCACTCTTACCATAGAGTGATAGAAGAGGAGTAAAAGTTCTGAACTAGTTTCCGTCTGGAAAATGTTGTTCATCATCCATCCCAATGATCATTATTCTCAATAAATTGTTGATAGTCTTCAAGGCAATTAGAACAGGATAGAACACTTGCAATTGTGTCTATTCATAGTAGTACATAACTACAATCGATTGGTTCACTACTTACATCCGTGTACCTGATACTTGATCAGCAATGTATGGTTGCAAGCGATTGAAACATATTCACCACAATGGTCCTCATCTACTGTCATATAACAAACATCTGATAGCATCTGCATAGAAACAATGTTATGATATAAAGCCCTGATTTGACGTTGTCTTTCCATTTCATCTATGAGCTCTGAAGAATATATGCCCGGTAGTCTTCATCTCGTCGCCCATAATCTTCACCAACAAACGTCGATAGCATATTGTCTGAAACAATGTTGTGATATAGATTGAATTATCTTGGCCAGTCTTTCTCACATTTATGAGCTCTAAAAGAATATATGCCTCATGAACAATGGAACATATATCTCTCCATCATCTGATCTTTCCTCAGATCAATCGATCTCTAAACAAAGGGAAGAAGGATTATGATTTGTAGGCGTTGCTTTCTCACCCTGAGCCATTCTTTCTGCACTAATTAAAGTGCACCACGGATAGAATGTATAAACCCTAAGAAATGTTTGGACCATTCCTCACCACGGGCCATTCCTCCTACACTAGTTAAAGTGCCCTAGAGAGAATGTATGAAACCCTAAGGAATGACTATCCCTGATTTTTGAGCCTGGACTATTCCCCTCCCTGGTCCATTCCTATAGCACTAATCATAGTGAAACTTTGATAGAATGATTCTGTCCTAGGGAATGTCTTTCTTTGATTGTTGAACTTGGAACATTCAACCTAAATGGGCCATTATTTTGACACTAAACAAAGTGTAACACGGAGAGAATGAGTCTACCCTAAGGAATGTCGATCACGCACCAACCTCAAAATGGACCATTCTTCGAAAAATGCTCACAACTATGAAATTCGAAAGAATGACTACCAGATGAGGCAAACCATTCTACTTGACCATTACTCTGAGTGATTGCCAAGAAGAATGACTATCCTAGACCACTCCCCATGTTAACCACAATGGGAATTAGTTGTAACACCCTATTTCCCAGTCTGTAAAAATAACTATCTTGACCAAGAACTATAGCAAACTTAGAAATGTAGATGTGTGATGTGAATGGACCTTGTGAAAAATATTGATGAATGTGAATAATATTATGAACATATATTAGGGAGGCTGTTGAGAGGGATATCTTTGAAAAGAGACCATGATGGCTGAAGAAAGGTGGTGGAAGGCACAGAATGAGTGGCATTAACTTCCATAGAAACCAATACCGTATTTGGACTCCACTGGCCTGGGGAACTAAAAGCGGCTCGCTGGCTCCAAGTCTAATGCCTCGCAGGTTGGTGTGTGGACGGCTTAATGGTGGATGTGATGGTGAACCGCCCATCTGTAGTGTCCTCAGACCTGACCACCGCGTGGGAATTCGTGCCACACGCAACATTGCAAGAGTAAAAAGGCGTGAGGGAGAAGCATGAAGAAGGATAGATGCAGGGAAGGAAGAAGAACTCTTGGAAAATGCAGTGGTGATAATAGAGAGAGGTAGCCCTCGTTCTAGGTCCACGGAAAACGAGGCGGGTCTTAGGACATCGTGGTCTCGGCTCGAGGGGTGGCTGATGTAGTAGAGTCGTTGAGTCGGTGAGCCTATGGTTGGGTGGAAATGAGCACCCCTCTTAGTAGTTGCACTCACTTTTGGTGTTTTCTAATAAGTGTTTTAATTCTTGCATGGTGAAATGTATTCTTACATTTATGCTCATAGTCTATGCATTTTGTGAATGGTTTGAGTATAAAAAATGTCTGTGTAGTGTTTTATCAGAAATGGTTACACATTCTTATAAAGGGAAAAGACTTCACTATGTATGGCTTATGTTTATAGATGGATTTATAAGTATATACACATATCGAATTTATTTAGACTTCAAGTCTATTCTCAAGAAATCTATACCCTTATCCATCACAGATGTACCTAGATAGATCTTCCCATAGAGACACCCTTCATAGAAAGCTCACCAAGAACCTAAAAAAAAGGATTTGAAGTCGCAAATCATAGTAACCACAATGCAGGGAAGAATGAAAAGTCCTCTTGAAATCCTGAAATGGCAGCGTGGGGATAAGTATCGATTGATGGGCGAGATCCTATTGGAATATCTGAGGTCATTCACTGACCACGTTAGGTTGGAGGAAGAAATGGGGGCATTACATGCCTTAACCCTTTTCCTTTATCTTAGTGAGTAGCGAAGAAATCAGGAATATAGATCTCCAAGGTCCGTGGGAGTATCTAGACAATTGGTTTTTCCATGTCCGAGTAGTGGGAGAGTGCAATGGGACAGATTGAGCATTAGATCTTAGCTAGAAAACCCATTAGTCATTGGATGCATCGAGAACTATGCATGAGGTTAAACCCTTGTGAGCAGTGAAAGTTGAAAGAGAATTCGGTGTGGGATTAAGATTCGGGATACAGGATCACGATGACAAAGTCGGGACACTCCATGGTACGATTCTTGAAATGAATCTGGACCATTCGATCTAGGAGGATGCGATGCCATAAAGATTGCCATTCCAGGAGATTGAATCGAAATTCAAGAGTCCCATTGACAAGAGGTTGAGCTCTTGTATTGATAAGTCTCGAAGGGAATAATACTGCGGTCTTATGAGAAGTGGTCATATTGGCCAAGGAATGGCTTTCGGGGGCTAGTTGTTGATGAAGCTTGTTCAACGCCGGCATTTCGGTACCCGAGAATCACAGAAGGGCATATTTCCCTGTGCTCCACAAGTCAAAATCGACTTGCAAACTCACGAAATGGTAAGCGTGTGGTTAAGAAGTCCTGATTATGAATGAAATCCTTTTGGAGTATTCAAGTTTGGTAATAGCCATTAGATGTGGGGAAGAAACGTGGACAATAGTACCTCAACCCCTCTCTGTCTTTGCAAAGCAATGCATGAACATGATCACTTCGAAGGATCCCAGGGTCTGTAATAACCGTTAGATTTGAGGAAGAGACCAAAGCATTAATGCCATGACCCTTTTACCCTTGCAAGAAAAGAATAAATCAGGACCGTAGACCCCATGATCCATGGAAGCACATGGATCATCCATCGGAGGGGATACGTGGTTGTCGGTCGGCGTTTTGGCGTTCGGCACCCAGAGGCTCAAAGGGGCAAGAACCCATGTCTTTGTAAGTACGTAGTAATCACCGAAACCCTGAAATGGCATAAGGTGTGAATGAGGTTAAAGAAATCCGAGTTTGATGCATTGATTGTTGATCATCCAGAAAAGATCATGACCATTAATCTTGGCTGAAGGTAGTTTCCATCCATTGGGGAGCCGTGGTTTTTCGATCGATGTTTTGGTACGTTTCGGCATCCGGGAAACCAAATGGAAAGAAACCTTGCCTTCGTAAATCATGAAATACCGTGCAGAACCCCGTGCACTCTATGGTAGAGAAGAGAAGTCCCGAGAAGGAATATGGACCATCCACCAAGGGAGACGCGTGGTGAGGTGAGGTGGGAGTTGTAGAGAAGTGTCGAAATCACGTAGACCATTGGATCCACACTATCAAGGAACGTTGATCTCCCTTGGGAGGGAAACTTGGGAGACTTCGTGTTTTTCGGGGATTTGAATGGGAAGGAAGAAGTCATGCATGTGATTTCTGGTGTGAAAGAGCCGATAGGAGCTTTGTCGGTTTAAGTGTGTGGTCACGGAACATGGTCATGAGGACAAGACAAGCGAAACTTACTTCGCTTTAATACCTTCGGGGTTGGCCAACCGTTATGTTGAAGGTTTGCAGAGTCAAAAGACTCGGCGCTCTGGTAGCATTGAGATTCTGAAGAGTGAAAGGATGCCATATTAGAGCGTAATGGTTGTGACCCACGATCACATGGGGTGGACAAGGAAGGAACTAGCCTATGCTAGACCCCCATAGGTATTTCAGGGATTATGATCCTCGAGAGGTGTGAAAAAGTTTGATTTTAAGTAGTGGGTATGTGACAAATTGGTATGAGATGGTTTACAACATTAGACACACTTGGAGCTCATGAAAAAGTTGTGCAGAAGCTCCGTTCTGAACACTCCTAAGAGGAGTAACACTCTATCTTAAACCCTCTTAATTCCAAAAGGATCAAAGTTTTAAAATGAGAACACGGTATTGTATGCATCTGAAAGAGTTATGAATTTTTCACGGGTTATAAAATGTATCTAACTATTGACTAACCTTCAGCATTTTGTCACTTTGCACTTAAGTAGGCGATAAATTTGCGGAAATTCTGAGGGGCAGTAGAGAATGGTGACTCACCAAGAGTGGGAGAAGGCTCCCCACAATAGAGATGAAGAGTCACGTGAAAGAAGGGCAATAGGGACCCTCAGGATCTAGGCGGGGTAAGGAGTCTCATGGTCGAATACAAAGCTGCAAGGATGACAATGAAAGGATGATGAAAGAACAAGAAAAGCAATGATGCTTGAGTTTTACTGTGCAGAGTTTATCCCGATCTACACAAAGACAAATCTGACATGAACTTGAAGCTGAAACATGGTCATATAGGTGACCACAGGAAGAGCACCTCAAAAGGTCACTGAGGTAAAGGACAGCATGGGATGATTCCTCTAAGAAGGAAGGTGGCGATTGAGGAGGGCTCTTCTAGTAGCTGAACCAGTTCCTATTCCCGAAGGGAAAAAAAGAAGCAAAAGTCTTCCAAAGGTATAAAATTGAAGAATTGGAAAGGCCAAACCACCCTCCTTAGATGGTGAAATAAAGAAAGGAGAGAATGTAAAAGGTACAGCTTCTTGGACTAAAGAAGTGTTGGGATCCATGGTTTCTCAGAAAATTTTAAGGCCTAAGTGGCCACCTTCAAATTGAGCGGAAAGGCTTCCATTTGGTGGGAAGACCTTAAGAATGTGAAAGGGGGTTGTGAAGAGGACCTGTCTTTAGGAGCAGTTTGAGAATACCAGGAAGAAGTATCTGTCGGAAAAATATTTCAGAAAAGACTAAAGAGTTTATGAACTCAAATGGGACAACTTACTATAGAATATGTAACAAATTCCTTGATTTGTTGAGGTATATACTATATCAAAGCGAGGAAAGAAGAGGAGAGGTACAGTAAAAGCTGTCGTTAGAATACCACAAGGACTACTCGGGCAATTGAATTTGATGAGCCAAAGACTCTATAAGGCACTATTCAAAAGGCAGCCTATTGTCATGAACAATTTGGAAATCGGCAGAACCTCGCGAGGGATGGAAACGAAGAATAGTTCAAGATTCCCGGAAAAAGGGGTAATCCAGTTTAAGAACTATAACAGAACCAGAATGATCTTCCCATCACAGGTATGCACCAGAACTTTCCCTCATTGGGAGGAAATAAAACTTCTAGACCCATATCGGTGGTGATAGCAAAGAGAGAACCTTTGGAAATGTTGGGGTTCTTGGGAAGAGAAAAGAGCTATTGAGAGGCTGTCACACCGACGAGAATGGTCGGAGAATTTACAACATTCGAGAAGCTACCACCTTCAATGACATGGCCAGGAGTGTACCACAAATTTATGCGACCTTGGATAGCCAGTTGACCACCAAGCGATTGGTGGTAGAAATATAAGGTATGATTTTCAACCATATAATTATGCATTTTGATTGACCTTGGTTCAAATTTGAGTTATATAGCCCCTAAAGATGTTGATAAATGTAAACTCTGACCACAAAAACATACCAATCCATGGTTGATACAGTTAGCCAATAAAACAAAAAGAAGGGTAGCAGAGGACATACCAGCCTACCAATTAATGTTGGGTGAATTCCACACCCAAGAAACCCTTAATATGTACCCACAGGATCATATGATCAATGATTGGTATGGGTAATCGCCATATAAAACTAGACTAGGCTATTGCAAAACCTTAGAGTGTGTAAAGTAAAAGAAGGAGAGGATAACCCTTCAAGGAATCTGAAAATCTTTCTCGATGAGACAAATGCTCCTGACCTGTAAATGAAATGTGCTGAAGGGATGTCTATATATGCAATGGGGTGTGGCTGTCGAGTGACAAGCCACAGTCACCCTACCACGAGAATCTGAGATGTGTTTCCAAAGAGGTACCGAGTCTACTGCAGGAAGGGGCATAGACTTCGATAGAGACTTCACTAGAGGTGTTGTGGGTATTTGAAATCAAGTTGCAATTAAAGAAATGATGGATAAGGGCTATATTCATCCCAACATGTCTCCATGGGAACACTTGTCTATTCGTGAAAAATGAAAAGCGGTACCCTTAGACTATGCTTATAGATTATAGGCAACTCAATAAGGTAACCATAAAGAACAAGTACCCTTGCCAAGGATCGATGATTTTAGATCCAATTGGGGGTGCATCATATTTTTCTCAAAATTGATTTGAGGTGGGATACCATCAAGTCAAATCAAGGGTGAAGACATCCATAAAATTTCCTTCAGGGCGAGGTATGGTGACTATGAGTTTGTGGTAGACTGCCATTTGGGTTGACTAATGCCTGCCACTTTTATGTGCTTGATGAACAATGTACTCAACAATTTCCTAGACAAATTTGTGCTTGTTTTTTATTGTGATATATTAATTTACTCCAAGAACAAAGAGGATCATGAGGAACATTTGAGAATGGTTTTTTAAGTGCTAAGAGAACATCATCTTTATGCCAAGTTTAACAAATGTGAATTCTCGAAGCAAATACATTACTTAGGCCATGTTCTCTCACAAGAAGGGTACTTGATAGACCACGACAAAATCAGGTCTATCGTAGATAGCCTACCCCAAAGGATGTTTTTGGACATCAGATCCTTTATGGGATTAGCGGGTTACTATAGGAGATTATAAAAGGATTCACCAAGATTGGTTGTCCAATCTTGCCCTCTAGAAGGGGACAAGTCTGTGGACATGAAATGTGAAGAAATGGCACAGAGCCCTAAAACATCCTAGAGCCCGTACTGCGTGTTGAATATCATCGATCCATTCGACTTCCTCTTATGCCGCGAGATGCACATGGGAAGGGCTCGAGGAAGGAGTCCTTATCTTGAGGAAAAGAAGTGTGATACGCTATGAGTCTCGAAAATTGAACAAGCATGAAGTCAACTATGTGACCCATGATCTAGAGTTGGCTACCATGGTGCATGCCTTGAAAATGTGGAGGCATTACACTAGGAAGAAAATTTGTACTTATGGCAAGTCATGGATTGAGATGCACATTTGATCAACCAAAGATCAGTGCTAGACAAGATAGGTGGATGCCCCTCCTTAGCGAGTTTGATTTGAAATCAGACCCATGCACACGTGTTGAATATCATCGATCCAGAAGTCGACTTCCTCTTGTGCACAGATGCCTGTAAGGAAGGGCTCAGAGGAGTCCTTATGCAGGAAGGAAGTGTGATCTGCTATGAATCCCGAAAATTGAACAAGCATGAAGTCAACTATGTGACCCATGATCTAGAGTTGGCTACCATAGTGCATGCCTTGAAAATGTGGAGGCATTACCTGCTAGGAAGAAAATTTGTACTTATGACAGATCACTGTGGATTGAGATACCTGTTCGATCAACCAAAGCTTAATGCTAGACAAGCTAGGTGGATGGCCCTCCTTAGCGAGTTTGATTTCGAAATCAAACACATTAAAGGAAAGGAAAATAGGGTGGTTGATGCCCTTAGCAGAAGTATGAAAACAATTCACCTGGCAGCGGTGAGCACCTGTGAGACAGATGTCAAGGAAAGAATTAGAAATGCACAAGAATCAGATCCCTTCCCCTAGACCGTGACCATCTACCTATAGCAAGAACCCACCGGAGTAAAATATGAAGACTACCAGATTACCGAAGGAGGTCTTCTCACTTGCAGAAACAGATTTTATATTCCAAATTGTGACGACTTGAAGAGGTTCATACTAGATGAACTACATAAAAGACCCTATTCTAGTCATCCAGGATACCAGAATATGATCATTGCCACCAAGAAACAATTCTATTGGCCTGGAATGAAGAAATACATAGCCGAGTACTTGGCCAAATGAATAGAGTGCCAGCAGGTTAAAGTAGAACATCGACACCCAGCAGGATTAT
>SNQJ01S0000360.1:199024-213333 GCA_010110895.2 Picea sitchensis
TGGAGAGAATGAGTCTGCCCTAAGGAATGTCTGTCCTGCATCAACCTCCAAAATGGACCATTCTTCGAAACTGCTCACAACTGTGAACTTCGAAAGAATGACTGCCCGGCGAGGCAGGCCATTCTACTTGACCACTACTCAGAGTGATTGCCAAGAAGAATGACTATCCTAGACCACTCCCCATGTTAACCACAATGGGAATTCGTTGTAACACCCTGTTTCCCCCAGTCTGTAAAAATAACTATACTGACCAAGAACTATGGCAAACTTAGAAATGTGAATGTGTGATGTGAATGGACCTTGTGAAAAAGGTCGATGAATGTGAATAATATTATGAACATATATTGCAGGACTGTTGAGAGGGGATATGCTGAAAAAGAGACCATGATGGCTAAAGAAAGGTGGTGGAAGGCACCTGAAATGGTGGCATTAACTTCCACCGAAACCAACACCGTTTTTGGACTTCACTGGCCTAGAGAACCAAGAGCGGCTCGCTGTCCCGAATTAAATGTCTCGCAGGCTAGTAGGTAGAGGTCTCCTCAGGAATTAATGAGGGATGGGGGAAGTGAATCACCCATCCGTAGGAGTCTCAAGCCTGACCAGTACGAGGGAAAGCGTGCCACATGCAACCTCACAAGAGGAAAAAGGCGTGAGGGAGAAGCATGAAGAAGGATAGATGCAAGGGAAAGAGGAAGAAGAACTCTGGAAAAATACAGAGTGAGTGATAATAGAGAAGAGAGAGAGTAACCCTCGTTCTCGGTCACTGGAAAACCGAGACGTAGTCTTGCAGCATCGTGGTCTCAGCTCGGGGGTGGCTAGTGGTAAATTCGTTGAGAGTCGCTGAGCCTATGGTTGGGTGGAAATGAGCACCCCTCTCAGTAGTTGCTTCACCTCTGGTGTTTTTCTAATAAGTGTTTTAATTCTTGCATATTGAAATGTATATTCTAACATTTATGCTCATAGTCTATGCATTTTGTGAATGGTTTGAGTATAAGACTATCTGTGTAGTGTTTTGATCAGAAATGGTGGTTGCATTCTTATAAAGGAAAGACTACGTATGGCTTATGTTTATAGATGGATTTATAAGTATATACACATATCGAATTTATTTAGACTTCAAGTCTATTCTCGAGAAATCTATACCCTTATCCATCTCAGGTAATACCCTAGATATATCTCCCCATAGAGACACCCTTCATAGAAAGCTCACCAAGAACCTGGAAAAGGATTTGAAGGTGCAAATCTTAGTAACCCTGTACGAGGAAGAATGATCCTCTTGAAATCCTGAAATAGCAACGTAGGGATAAGTATCGATTGATGGACGAGACCCTATCGGAAGATCTGTGGTCATTCATGACCGTTAGATTGGAGGAAGAAACGAGGGCATTACATGCCTTAACCCTTTTCCCTTTATCTTCGTGAGTAGCGAAGAAAATTGGGGCCATAGATCCCCAATGTCCGTGGGAGTATCTGGATTGTTGGTTTTTCCATGTCCAGGAAGTAGTGGGAGAGTGCACAGCGTGGGACAGATTTGAGCCGTAAGATCTTAGCTAGAAAACCCATTAGTCATTGGATCTGTCAGAATATGCATGAGGGTTAAACCCTTGTGAACAGGGGCGAAAGTTCTGAAAGAGGAGTCGGTATTGGGGATTAAGATTTCGGGATTCTGGAAGTCCTGATGACAAGAGATCGGGACACTCCATGGTGGAATTCTTGAAATAGATCTGGACCATTCGATCTAGGGAGGATACGTGTCGCAAGATTGCCCATTCCGGGGATTCGGAAATCGAGAATTCGAGAGTCCCATTGACAAGAGGTTGGGCTCTTGTATTGATAAGTCTCGAAGGGAATAAGACTGTGGTCTTATGAGAAGTGGTCATATTGGCCAAGGAATAGCTCAGGGGGGCTAGTTGTTGATCGAAGCTTGTTCAACACTTCGGCATTTCGGTACCCAGAATACCGAAGGGCATATTTCCCCTTGTGCTCACAAGTCCCGAAATCCTGACTTGCAAACTCCTGAAATGGTAGCGTGTGGTTAAGTCTCGATTAACGGACGAAATCCTTTTGGAGTATTCAAGTTTGGTAATAGCCATTAGATGTGGGGAAGAAACGTGGACAATAGTACCTCAACCCCTCTCTGTCTTTGCAAAGCAATGCATGAACATGATCCTTTCAGAGGATCCAAGATCTGTAATGACCGTTAGATTTGAGGAAGAGACGCAGGCATTAATGCCATGACCCTTTTTACCCTTGCAAGAAAAGAAGAAATTAGGACCGTAGACCCCATGATCCATGGAAGCACCTGGATCATCCATCAGAGGGACACGTGGTTGTCGGTCGACGTTTTGACGTTTCGGCACTTGGGAAACCAAAGGGGCAAGAACCCTTGTCTTTGTAAGTCACGAAATCCCAATCACCAAAACCCCAAAATGGCATAAGGTGTGAATGAGGTTAAGGAAATCCGGGATTTGATCGTGATCGTTGATCATCCCGAAAAGATCATGACCGTTGATCTTGGTTGAAGGTCGTTTCCATCCATTGGAGGGACACGTGGTTTTCGATCGATGTTTCGGCGTTTCGGCATCCGGGAAACCAAATGGCAAGAAACCTTGCCTTCGTAAATCGTGAAATCCCGATACCTGAAACCCCGATGCACTCTATAGTAGAGAAGAGAAGTCCCGAAGGAATATGGACCATCCACCAAGGGAGACACGTGGTGAGTGGTCAGAGTTCAGGGAAAGTCTCGAAATCCTGTGGACCATTGGATCCACACTATCAAGGATCGTTGATCTCCCTTTGGAGGGAAACTTGGGAGACTTTGTGGTTTTCGGGGATTTGAATGGGAAAGGAAGAAGTCATGCATCGCGATTTCCTGAATTGTGAAAGGCCAGTAAGGGCTTTTCCGGTTTAAGCGCGTGGTCACAGAACATGGTCATGAGGACAAGACCCAAACAGGAAACTTGTACTCGCTAGCCCTTTCGGGGTTCGACGCTTCGTTATGTTGAGGTTTGCAAAGTCGAAAGACTCGACGCTCTGGTAGCATTGAGTTACGAAGAGTGAAAGGATGCCATATTTGTTCGGCATGTGGTTGTGACCCACGATCACATGGGGGTGGACAAGGAAGGAACTAGCCTATGCTAGACCCCCATAGGTATTTCGGGGATTCTGATCCTCGAGAATTCGGCGAAAAATTTTGATTTTCGTAGTGGGTATGTGACAAATTGGTATGAGAGGATGGTTACAACATTCGACCTGCTTGGGCTCATGAATGAGTTGCGCAGAAGCTCCATTCGAAACACTCCTAAAAGGAGTAACCCTCTATCTTAAACCCTCTTAATTCAAAAAGGATCAAAGTTTGAAAATGAGAACCTGGCTGTGTATGCATGCGAAAGAGTTATGAATTTTTCACGGGTTATAAAAATGTATCTAACTATTGACTAACAACCAACATTTGTCTTTGCACCCAAGTAGACGATCAGCTGCGGAAATTTACAGACGTAGAGAATGGTGACTCACCAAGAGTGGGAGAGGGCTCCCACAATAGAGATGAAGAGTCTGACGAAAGAAGGGCAATAGGGACCCCTCCAGATCTAGCTGAGACTGTGAGGAGTCTCATGGTCGAATTACAAAGCTACAAGGCTGACAATGAAAGGATGATGAAAGAACAAGAAAAGCAAATAGAAATTAACGCAGTTGTACTGCAGAGTTTATCTGATCTACAAAGACAAATGCAGCATGAACTTGAAACTCAGAAACATGGTCATATCAGTGACCACACTGAGAGGAGCACCTCAAAAAAGGTCCACCCCAGAGGTAAAGGACAAGCGTCGGATGATTCCTCTAAGAAAGAAGCTGGCAATTCAGAGGGCTCTTCTAGTAGCAGAACCAGTTCCTATTCCCGAAGGAAAAAAAAGAAGCAAAAGTCTTCCAAAGGTATAAAATTCGAAGAATTCAGAAAGGCCAAACCACCCTCCTTCGATGGTGAAATAAATAAGGGAGAGGAAGCAAAGGCCTAGCTTCTTGGACTAAAGAAGTATTTCAGAGTCCATGAATTTTCAAAAAATATGAAGGCCCAAGTGGCCACCTTCAAATTGAACGGAAAGGCTTCCATTTGGTGGGAAGACCTTAAGAATGTGAAAGGGGTTCACGAAGAGGATGTGTCTTGGGAACGGTTTGAGAAGTACTTCCGGAAGAAGTATCTGTCGGAAAAATATTTCAACGAAAAGACTAAAGAGTTTTATGAACTCAAACTGGGACAACTTACTATAGAATAATATGTCAACAAATTCCTTGATTTGTTGAGGTATGTACCCTATATCAAAGCAGAAAAGGAAAAGGTGCAATGCTTCATCAGTGGGCTACCCAAGGACTATCGGAACAGAATTGAATTTGATGAGCCAAAGACTCTATAAGGCACTATTCAAAAGGCAACCTATTGTCATGAACAGTTTGGGAATCGAGCAGAACCTCATGAAGGATGGAAACAGAAGAATAGTTCAAGATTTCAGAAAAAGGGAATTAAATCCCCAGGATTTAAGAACTATAACAAGAACCCAAGAATGATCTTCCCATCCTGGAGTATGCACCAGCAGAATTTTCCCTCCTTGAGCGGAAATAAAACTTCTGGACCCATATCAGTGAAGACTGATAACCCAAAGAGAGAACCTTTGAAATGTTGGGGTTGCGGGGAAGAAGAACTATTGAGAGACTGTCCACACCGACAACAGAATAGTCGAAGGATTTACAACATTCAGGAAGCTACCAAAATCAATGATGTGGCCAGGAGTGTGCCAAAAATTTATGCAGCCTTGGATAATAACCAAGTTGACCACCAAGCTTCAGTGGTGGAAATATAAGGTATGATTTTCAACCATATAGTGTCTGTTTTGATTGACCTTGGTTCAAATTTGAGTTATATAGCCCCTAAAGATGTTGATAAGTGTAAACTACAGCCACAAAAACATACCAATCCATGGTTGGTACAGTTAGCCACTGGCACCAAAAGGAGGATAACAGAGGTCATACCAGCCTGCCAATTAATGTTGGGTGAATTCCACACCCAAGAAACCCTTAACATATTACCCCTGGGATCATATGATCTATTGATTGGTATGGACTGTCTAGCCGCCCATAAAGCTAGACTAGACTGTTACCATAAAACCTTAGAGTGTGTAAGTAAAGAAGGGAGAAGAATAACCCTTCAAGGAATCTGAAAATCTTTCTCGATGAGACAAATATCGGCCCTGTAAATGAGAAAGTATTGCTGAAAGGGATGTCCCATATATGCAATAGAGGTGTTGAAAACAATCGAAGGTAACAAACCAAGCCCTGATGATCACCCTACCCTGAGAGAATACAGAGATGTGTTTCCAAAAGAGGTACCGGGTCTACCTCCGAGAAGGGACATAGACTTCTCGATAGAACTTGCACTAGGAGTGTTGTCGGTGTTGAACTCAAGTTGCAATTAAAAGAAATGATGGATAAGGGCTATATTCATCCCAGCGTGTCTCCCTGGGGAGCACTTGTCCTGTTCGTGAAAAATAAAGACGGTACCCTTAGACTATGTATAGATTATAGGCAACTCAATAAGGTAACCATAAAGAACAAGTACCCCTTGCCCAGGATCGATGACCTGTTCGATCAATTGGGGGGTGCATCTATTTTCTCAAAGATTGATTTGAGGTCGGGATACCATCAAGTCCAAATCAAGGGTGAAGACATCCATAAAATTTCCTTCCAGACGAGGTATGGTGACTATGAGTTTGTGGTAGTGCCATTTGGGTTGACTAATGCCCCTACCACTTTTATGTGCTTGATGAACAATGTACTCAACAATTTCCTAGACAAATTTGTGCTTGTTTTTATTGACGATATATTAATTTACTCAAAGAACATAGAAAATCATCTTAGACTTGTGCTGCAAGTGCTAAGAGAACATCAGCTTTATGCCAAGTTTAACAAATGTGAATTCTTCCAGAAGCAAATACATTACTTAGGCCATGTTCTCTCTGAAGAAGGAGTAGCAGTAGACCCTGACAAAATCAGGTCTATCATGGAATGGCCTACCCCAAGGGATGTTTTGGACATCAGATCCTTTATGGGATTAGCAGGATACTATAGGAGATTTATAAAAGGATTCTCCAAGATTGGTTGTCCAATCACTGCCCTCTAGAAGAAGGGGACAAAATTCCTGTGGACATAGAAATGTGAAGAAATATTTCAAACCCTAAAACATCTACTGACCCATGCACACGTGTTGAATATCATCGATCCAGAAGTCGATTGGATATTAGAAATGAAGAAATATTTCAAACACTAAAACATCTATCAATTCTATGCACACGTGTTGAATATCATCGATCCAGAAGTCGACTCTTGGCGTAATGATGCCTGTATAGCGGCTCAGAGGATCCTTGCGTGAAGGAAGTGTGATCTACATGAATCCAAAAAATTGAGTGAGTATGAAATAACTTATGTGACCCATGATCTAGAGTTGGCTACCGTAGTGCATGCCTGAAAATGTGGAGGCATTACTTGCTAGGAAGAAAATTTGTACTATGACGATCAATCGGGATTGAGATACCTCGTTGAACAACCAAAGCTTAATGCTAGACAAGTTAGATGGGTCTTCCTTAGCAAGTTTGATTTCAAAACGAAACACATTAAAGGAAAGGAAAATAGGGTGGTTGATGCCCTAGCGGCGGCGAAAAACAATTCACTTGGCTGCGGTGAGCACCTGTGAGGCGGATGTCAAGGAAAGAATTAGAAATGCACAAGAATCAGATCCCTTCATCCAGACCGTGACCATCAACCCATAGCAAGAACCCGCCCGAGTAAAATATGAAGACTACCGACACGCTAAGAGGTCTCACTTGCGTAACGTATTTTGAGTATTCCAACCAGACGATTTCTGAACAGTTCATACTAGATGAACTATTATTAAAAGACCCCATTCTAAATAATCCAGGATACCAGAATATGATCATTGCCACCAAGAAACAATTCTATTGGTTTGGAATGAAGAAATACATAGCTTCAGCATTGGCCAAATGCATAGAGTGCCAAAGAAAGTTAAAGTAGAACATCGACACTCAACAGGACTATTGCAACCTTTACAATCCTGCATCGAAATGGGAAACCATCTCCATGGATTTTATCACTGATTACCGAAGACGACCAAATAGAAATGATGCCATTATGGTAGTGGTGGATAAATTGAGAGTATGCTCATTTCATCCTTGTCAAATCAATTGCAAAGCAATCGATATCACCTGTGTATTCATGAAGGAGATATTCAGACCAAGATGCAGGCGCCGAAGAGATCGTGGTTCCGGCCAGAGACACAAAATTTAATTAACTTTGGAAATCACTGTTGGCGGGTTTAGAGACCAAATTACTGCTTAGCACCGCCTATCACCCTCAAAACCGACATGCATTGCAAGAGTGAACCAAGTACTTGAAGACATGCTAAGAATGCATGGGCGTATCAACCCAAGAAGTGGGAAGACGACCTACCACTTGGTAGAATTGCCTCTACAACAACTGCTACTGCCATCCTTAAAGATGAGTCCCTTCAAGTCCTCTATGGTAGATTGTGTAACACTTCGGCCAAATGAGTAATTCAAATCGTGATTTCGACCCAACATGTTGAAAGAAATGGAACAAGAGGTGACTCAAATAAAACAAAAAACCCTAAGGTTGCCTCTAACCCATTTAAAAGTTACGCTGACCAAAAAGAACTCCAAGAGAGTTCAAAGTGGGAGATCATGGATATCTCAGAGTTAGCCAAGGAAGAGTTCTAAAAATGGGAGCTTGTGCCAAGTTAGCATCGCTAGCATTGTGACCCTTTGAGGTTCTAGATAGAGGACCCGTGTAGCACATAGGATAGCACTTCCTCCCACAATAAAGTTGTCACAATGTTTTCCATGTCCATTATTGAAGAAATATGTACATGATGTTAACCATGTAATTGATTGGTCCGCGGATTCAGGAACCGTGAGGGAGAATTTTTACTTAGAACCCCAATGAAGCACCGGATGCAGAAGCGAAACCCCAACTCTAGAGAACCCAACCATCAGGCATTGTGTCAAGGTGCAATGGAACATTTTGGCCCAAATGAGGCAACATGGGAAATGAAGGATGCCATGAAACGGGCATACACGATTTTGTTACATCGTGACATGCACGCCATGTTAATAGATAGACCATCGAGGACGATGTCTCTTTTAATGGGGAGGAATTGTAACACCCCTGTTTCACCCAACAGAAAAATAACCATACCACTCAAGAACCGTACAAACCTAGAAATGTGAATGTGTGATGTGAATGGACCTTGTGAAAAGGTCGATGAATGAATAATATGAACATATATTGCAGACCATCGAGAGGGGATATATGAAAAGAGACCACGATGGTCGAAGAAAGGTGGTGGAAGGCACCTAGAATGGTGGCATTAACTTCCATTGAAACCTAACACCAAGATTTGGACTTCACGGCCCGAGAACCAAGAGCCGCTCATCATCCCAAATTAATGTCTCGCAGGCTGGTAGTTAGAGGGCTCCTCAAGAATTAATGAGGATGGGGAGGTAAATCACCCATCCGTAGAGCCGTCAAACCGACCAAAGGACAGAAAGCGCACACATGCAACCCTCAAAGAGGAAAAAGGAGGGAGAAGCTGAAGGGGAATAGATGCAGGGAAAGAGAAGAACTATGGAAAATACAGAGTGAGGGATAACAGAGAAGAAGGAGAGGAACCTCCTCTCTGGCCACCGAAAAACTGAGACGTAATCTCGCTAAAGATCGGTCTCACGGGTGGCTAGTGGTAAATCCATTGGAGTCGCTGAGCCTATTGCTGGGTGGAAACGACCCTCTCAGCGCTTGCTTCTACCCCGTGTTTTTCTGATAAGTGTTTTACTTATATTGCATCTTGAAATGTATATTCTAACATTTATGCTCATAGTCTATGCAATTAAGAATGGTTTTAGTATAAGATTGTATGTATGGTGTTTTGATAAGAAATGGTGGTTGCATGCTTATAAAGGAAAGACTACGTATGGCTTATGTTTATAGATGGATTTATAAATATATACGCATATGGAATTTATTCAAACTTCAAGTCTGTTCTCAAGAAATATATACCCTTATCCATCTCAGGTAATATTTTGGATAGATCTCCCCATAGAGTCACCCTTCTTAGAAAGCTCACCTAGAACTTAGAAAAGGATTTGAAGGCACAAATATTAGTAACCCTATACGAGGAATAATAATCCTCTTGAAATCTCGAAACAGCGCGATAGGATAAGTATCGATCGAATTCCGGACGACTTCGCTGAAAGATATACTAGCCATTCATGACCATTATATTGGAGGAAGAACGAGGGCGTTACATGCCTTAATCCTTTTCCCTTTATCTTCGTGTGGAGTAGCTAAGAAATCGGGACCGTGGATTCCCAAGGTCCGTGGGAGTATCTCGACCGTTGGTTTTTCCACATCCAAAAAGCAGAGGGAGAGTGCATGGCGTAGGAGATCTCGGTTACCGATCTATCTAGAAAACTCATCACTGCTTGATCCGCTTAAGATAAAAAGGGTTAAAGCCTCATGAACAGGGGCGAAAGAGGAGTCAGTATTGGGGATTCAGAATTCGACTGAAGTCCCTGATGACAAAGGATCGGGACACTCCATGGTGTAAGTCTCGAAATAGATCTAGACTGTCCCCGATCTAGGGAGATACGCTTTCAAGATTTCACCATTCCATGGATTCAAAAAATCTAGGGATTCGGGGTAATCGAATTGAGAGTCCCATTGACAAGAGGTCGAGCTCTCATATTGATAAGTCCGGAAGGGAATAAGACTGTGGTCTTACGAGAAGGGGCACACAAGGCATAGCTCAGGGGGGGCTAGTTTTTGATCGAAGCCTCCTCGACATTTCTAAGATTTCTAATTCTACCAAGGGAATATTTCCCCTTGTGTTTCTAAGTCTCAAATCCCGACTCTGCTAACTCCCCAATGGCATCTTGATAGGTTAAGTCTCGATTAACTATCTAAATCAGAAGGTAGCTAGAGAGGTATGGGGGGGCCCAGAGGGCCATAGTGATAATAATGGAGATCATTCAGAATGTGGCAGGACTAGGTCCATATATTATTAAATAAGACCCAATTATGGTAGTTAGATATAATAAATGTAAGAAGACTCTTAGAAGGTTCTACTACTTGTGAAGATTCTCCTCTAGAATGTTCTTAGTGATGGTAGCACTCCATATAAAGGGTTCAAGCAATGTAATGAGACATGAAAAGTATTTATTTTGGAGCTGCAGTCTATTAGGAGGATTCTCCCTCAAGAGGCAAGTGAACAGAAGATCCTCCATAATAGGATCCATCAGATGGTGTTGCCCTACCTCGCGGTTTGGTAATAATAATATAGTGTGATTTCTTCTATATTGCTTTATGGATCTATTGTGTATTCAAGATTTGTGGTGATTATATCTTCAAATCTATTCGTGTCTCCAACATATTGGTATTAGAGCACTTTCCTGGCCGGAGTTGTGGGCAACTATTTTTATTTTGCAGATTTATTTTTTTCTGCTCCGAAAAAAAAAAAAGTCACACATTCTAGAAGTTTTCAAGATATTTATGCAAAATTTGCAGAAAAGGGTTGTAGATATGAGTCTCTCTCAAAAACACCCAATTTGAAGAAAAATCGCCCAGAACGAGTCTCGGAAGGTCAAGATATTGCGTTCTTTTAAAAATCTGCACTTTCGTGGTTTTTTTTCTGTGGACGACGGCGCGGTTTGTTTTTATTTTTGTATCATTTGAAGGCCGAATTTTCCCAAATAAATTACATATATGAGTTCTTCTCACAATTTCACCCAATTTCAAAAATCAGCTCTAAACGAACCGGAAAGTGAAGATATGAGCATTTTAAGTTCAACAAATTTTTAGGGTTTTTCCTAAAAGTCCATTTTCCTCAACAAACTTTGGCTCCTATTTTTGAGTTTTTTCAGGACGGCTGCAGGACCGAAGAGTCATAGGGTGCTCTTGGATATTTTTTTTCTCAAAACCTGAAATAAATTCCTGAATCATTCAGCCCAATTGGATGATAGATTGATGCAAGCAGTAGAATATAGCCTCACAAACAGCCTTTCACACATAGCCTCACAAAATGTACCACATATGGCCTCAATGATAGTTTCTATAGTATTCAAGATTCAATGACATGCGTAGAGATTTCTTATGGAGAGGCTCATGAATGAATATAATCAAGAAAGATATGCTTGGTAAGATTTTGAGGATGATTGTGATGATTGGTATATGGATAGTTGTCATTTCGGATAACAACCACCTATTTTATTTGATGACTTACTCCACCTTCTGTAGAGAAAAACAATGTCCCACATCAGGAGCTAGTTATCAAAGATTCGGCCCCCTACCGCGGTATTATTCCTTCCAGATTCAAGGACACTTTTCCACTATGTGGATGGATCTTCATTTGGATCCATGATAGTGTCACTTTTGAGCATCATTTGGAGTTGAAGTTATTGGGTTCCAAAATCTTCACGGGGAGTTATGGATGAGCACTTGGACATGGGGACCCGAGCTTACAATGGTGGCTGGACTACTTCAGCATGGTGATTTTCTACATGGGACTTGGTTCTTCACTTTCTTAAAGATTATGGTCCACAATTATCCATGGACCCCTGGTATATGGTTAGGCTACCGCTGAGGACAACGCTTGTTAAGGGGATGGAATTTGCTACAGCTAGAGATAGTGGGGCCCGTGAGGGCTCCATAGTGATAATAGTGGAGGTCATTCAATGTGGCAGGATTCAGGGTCCACTATATTATTAAATAAGACCACTATGGTAAGTTAGATATATAATAAATGTAAGAGGACTTCTTAGAAGGTTCTACTTCTAGAAGATTCCTCCTCTAGAATGTTCTTAGGTGATGGTAGCACTATATAAAGGGGTTCAAGCAATGTAATGAGACATGAAAAGAAGTATTGTATTTTGGAGCGGTAGCTCATTAGGAGGATGCCCCCTCGAAGAGGCAAGTGAACAGGAGAGGATCCCTTCTATAATAGGATCCATTGTATGGTGTTGCCCTACCTCAAGGGTTTGATAATAATATAGTGTGATTTCTTCTATATTGCTTTATGGATCTATTGTGTATTCAGTATTTGTGGTGATTATATTACTATATCTATTCAGGTTCTTAACAAAATCCTTTCGAAGGATTCAAGGTTGGTAACAACCGTTAGATGTGGGGAAGGAATGTGGACGATAGTACCTCGACCCCTCTCCACCTTTGCAAAGAAATGCATGAACGTAATCCTTTTGGAGGATCCAAGGTCTATAATGACCGTTAGATTTGAGGAAGAGACGCAGGCATTAATGCCATGACCCTTTTTACCCTTGCAAGAAAAGAAGATATCAGGACTGTAGACCCCATGATCCATGGAAGCACATGGACCGTCCATCGGAGGGACATGTGGCTGTCGGTCGACGTTTCGGCGTTTTGGCACCCGGGAAACCAAACGGGTAAGAACCTTTGTCTTCACAAGTCGTGAAATCTCGATCACTGAAACCCCGAAATGGCGCAAGGTGTGAATGAGGTTAAGGAAAGCCGGGATTTGATCGTGACCATTGATCATTCCGAAAAGATCACGACCATTAATCTTGGCTGAAGGTCGTCGTCGTCCATCAGAGGGACACGTGGCTATCGGTCAACGTTTTGGTGTTTCGACATCCGGGAAACCAAAGGGCAAGAAACCTTGCCTTCGCAAATCGCGAAATCCCGATACCCAAAACCCCGATGCGCTCTGTAGTAGAGAAGAGAAGTCCCGAAGGAATCTGAACCGTCCACCAAGGGAGACGCATGGTGAGCGGTCAGAGTTCAGGGAAAGTCCCGAAATCCCGTGGACTGTTGGATCCACACTATCAAGGATCATTGATCTCCCTTTGGAGGGAAACTTGGGAGACTTCGTGGTTTTTGGGGATTTGAATGGGAAAGGAAGAAGTCATGCATCGCGATTTCTCGAATCGCGAAACATCGCGATTTCTCGAATCGTGAAACATCGCAATTTCTCGAATCGCGAAAGGCTGATAAGGGCTTTGCCGGTTTAAGCACGTGGTCACGGAACATGGTCACGAGGACAAGACCCAAACAAGAAACTTGTACTCACTAGCCCTTTTGGTGTTCGGCGCTTCGCTGTTTCGAGGTTAGCATAGTTGAAAGACTCAACGCTCTGGTAGCACTAAGTCGCGAAGAGCGAAAGGACGCCATATTTGTTCGGCCTGTGGTCGTGACCCACGATCACATGGGGGTGGACAAGGAAGGAACTAGCCTACGCTAGACCCCCGTAGGTATTTCGGGGATTCTGATCCTCGAGAATTCGGGCGAAAAAATTTTGATTTCTGCAATGGGTATGTGAAAGTCATTGTCTATGATACATCAACAATCAGTCTGCCTCCCATGTTAACCACAATGGGAAGTCACTGCCCGTCAGAAATCTCAATCCACTTTCCGAACAGGAAAGCATCTTTCTAATCTGGACTATTTTTCAATATTTTCAGTGCTCCCTCCTAACTGGAGAGTTATTTAAATCATAAAAATAAATGTTTTTCAAGAATATTTTTCCGTACCTTATCTTAGCTTGGAGAATTTTCCCTTTAAGGGAGTTATTTCCACGATCCCCATCTTCTCTCAGAAATATGCAAACTTGATTCTGGATAGAGGTTTTGTCAGGATATATGTTGTCTGCTCATCAGTGGGGATATATATTGGAGAACCATTTTCTCCATTCTGGACTTCATCATGGATAATGTAATACTTGTACTTTAGTCTGTAACACTGTGAAGGCTTCATGTAGACCTGGACGATAGAGTATATCATAGTTGGAGAACTGGAACATATTCATGTGGCACTTCTTCTATCATCATGAGCTCTGATCTTCTGAGTAGTCATCTTGATGTTATAGGAAATCTTCACCACGCTTCTGTTGTGCATTGGAGGTTCTTTCACCAAGTTGTCTTCTTCTTATCTGCATACAGGAGTCTCTTTCTGGTATGCCTCAAAGTCTTGAGATTTCTCTTCATACGCTCTTTATTCAATTTCTCTGGAGAACATTCTTTTCATTCATCTGATGTAGAACTCCAACTCATGGATGTTGCGGATGATATAATGACTCATGTCTAGTGTACTGGAACAAGTAATCATCACAGTCTTCTCCCTCCATCTGAGAGAACCTCTGGTTCTGGATCTCGCAATGCTTTCATTCATAAGTCTTCCATACATTGTTCTTCATCATGACT
>SNQJ01S0000360.1:213383-270961 GCA_010110895.2 Picea sitchensis
AGTCTTCCATACATTGTTCTTCATCATGACTTTCAGTTCTTCTGCTTGATTGCTTTCATATTAGGCTTGGTAATCTTGTGATTCTTGATACAATGAATGGTTGTTCTGGTTTCTCTTTCTTTCTTGGAATCTTCATGTTCTTCTTCATGTTTTTCTTTAGCTCTTGGGTCCATGGAGGTTCTTATGGATTCCATGCCCTAGAGATTCCACTTCTTCCCTTCATCATAGGATCATGGATCTGGATGGACAACCAGGAATTCTTTAAGGCTTCTGAGGAAGTCTTCTTCTGCGGTTGAACTGAACATGTGTTGTCTTTCATGACTGCTACCATGGATATATACATTTCATCATCTTCAATGGATCATAGGATTAGCTCCCTCCTAATCCTTGCTTCATGTAAGAGGGCATATAATCGTCTTCCTCCGTCTGATAGAGTCCATACTTCCATCTGCATCCTTATTGTCTTCTACAATATATAATTGACTCTTCTGTCTGACAGAGTCCACACTTTCGTCTTAGTTGTCGTCATAAGTCTTTCTTCAATTCCTCTTGATGTTTGACTTCTAAGTCTCTTCATGATTGATTCGACTTATCTTGTAGTAGCTTCCACATTATTTGTATTTCATCCTTTCATGTGTATTATCTAATCATATTCATTCTTATCTTGTTGTTCTTCCATAGGTATAGTTCTTCTTGGAACACATTATCTTCTAGATATACAAGATACATACAAAGACGATGCAACAAGATATGTATAGAGACGATGCAAACAAGATATGTATAGGGAATAAGAAGAGTGTTGTTACCTTTTTTTTTTTTTTAGTAGAAGAAGTTTCTTCCATCCTGCTTAGTCTTCTTTGTAGGTTCCTTTTCTTCGACAATCGATGCTTTGTGTTTCTCTTTCCTTTTCTTTATCTTGGGACACAGGTTCCTATAGTGGCCGTACTTTTGACAGTTGAAGCACTGTATTTCTGAAATATCTTTTCTTTGTTTTGGCTTCCTTCTTGAACTAAACTTTCTTTTGTCCCTGAGGTTCTTGAATCCTGCTGTGAAGGCTTGATCATTGTGCTTCTTTTGAGGTTTCTCATTTGCATTGATCCTTGATTCTTCTTGAGCACAATAAGTCCAGGGTTCTTCAAATGTCGGGTACTCCTTCCTTATGTTCATGCTTGTGGCAAATGCATCCCATGTCTTGGGAAGACCATTGAGTACTATGTTCACCAATTCCTTTCTGAAGTGATATCTTCAATAGCTTGTAGTTGATCTCTTAGCTGGGAGATCCTTACAAAGTATGATGTTATGTTGTCGTCATCATTCATCTTCATGTCACGGAGTTCATTCTTCAGACTCATAATTTGTCCAATGTTTCTGACTTGAGAAGAGATTTGTTAGGGCATCGTACATCTTCTTCGATGAGTCAAGATGGAAGATGTAGGGTATCAAGTGGTATTTTATGGAATCCACTATGATACTCATGGCATTGATGTCAACATTTTTTAACTTCTCCATAGCTGCAATGCTCTCCGGTTCCTTCTCTTCTCCTTCTTCAAACTCTGCCTTCACGATCTTTCCTTTCACAATATCCAACACTTTATTCTTAGAAAGGATGCAGTCAATCCTTGTCTTCCATGCTCTGAAGTTAGAGACTCCATCTAGCTTGTTCTCAGACTTCATAGAGTTCGTCATGGCTTGCTTGACTTGGTCAAACCCTAGATTTGACCAGAAATTCAAACTTCGCATCTTAGCCTTCTGAGAGTACCAGGAGATGTGTTGGGCTAGGGCGCACTAATCTATCCAGAGATTAGGTCAATATCGTCACTTAAGGTGCCTCGACAAGAGGTTTAGGGTTTCTGCAACTGCTTCTCATAGTTACCCTAGCTGCAATGCTTTTGGAAACTACTCCTGCTAGTAACCCTAGCGGTAGCTCCTCAACAAGCTCAATGTCTAGTGGCTATATTTCCTTCCAGCGTTTTAGGTTGATTGAAGGGGGTGGGCCCATAACTTGTTAGAATATGGAATATGGTGTGCTCGTTTTACCATTGACGATACCTTCGTCACCCAACCATAAGCCGAAGCCTCTCTCCGAGCACCTTAACCTTGACTGAGAATTCCTCCAGAAGCAAACCCTAGGCTAGATAGCCAAACAAAGGGTATCGCATCATTCCCTAAGGATAGCGCATCACAAAAATATGATCAGATAGTCCAAACCCTAGCCAAGATATATTCAACCCAATACTGAGAACTTGTTGCTGCTGCAACTGCACCTGCAACCTTCTTCCACATGTGCACACCAAACTACAACTGCAGTGTGCACCAGCTGGGAAACTGCAATTCTGAGATGCTACAAATGAGAACTGGAACCCTTTATTTATAGCAGTTCTACCAGTTTTGTTGTGGCCGACTTCTCCTTCTGGATAAGTGTCTGTTCAGTATATTATTATTATATCTGGCCGAATTCTTCTCTTGGAGGCTAATAACCTAATATAAAATATCTTCTTGAGCCGACAAGTCTATTAGGGTTATTAGCCAACTCATTAGGGTTTCTCTTGCTTCCCAGAGTCTTCTATTCTCGCCAGGTTCACACGTGGAGGTAAATACCTCCCGTAGATACCATAATATTAACAGTTTGTTGGAAGTTTAATAAAAATTATGTTTTGTTGTTAGACCACATCAAGCCCCAATGTTTGTTATATTCTTTGAAACAATAGATTATGAGTTCACATGTCACTGAAAAAAACATGCCCTATGGGGTCGGTCTTCAAATATTGACCCATATTTTTTTCAATGTGTATATGATCGCAAAGTGTTGTGATCTATCCCTAATCCTAACCCTAATATTAAGGGGCATTCACCCAACTCACTTGAACCTTGCCATTGGTAAAATCATCTCACCAAATATTTCTTTGATATGTAACAAATGGGCCCATCAACTAATGTGCATCAGAGTCATAAGGATGTTTTATGCGTTTGATATGGTGATTCCATATATCGTGCTTCATAAATTAGGATAACAAGTAAAAAAAATGCAAGGTTGAGGACAAGTGTAGTTGCATGAATGGGGCGATGGAGCATCTCAGTCCATCAATCATCAATAAAACCCCATATATTCCTATATTTTCATGTTTGAGGGTATCCTTTCCCAAATAATAAGACCAGGTAGCTTTTTTGGCCCTATCCATGGCCTCATACGAGTATCCAATTGCAAGCTTATCCTCATCAACCAATAAAAACACCTTTACCAAAGGTTTGCTTACTATGCAAAATTCCTCCACTCCTTCCCAGAAAAAATCAATGTACACTAATTTAGCAATGGCTCTCCCATCTTGTCATGTGCTAAATGCACAATTGCACCACTCATAAAAAACAAACATCTACTTCACCTCAAATTGACAATGGTGCATAGTTTGAAGAGAAATAACATTGCTGGAAAAATATGTGATTATAGAATACAACAACTCTTTGTTTCTTGCAAATTTCCTCATGATGCTAAGAACGAATGCATGGTTATATATGTATTTTGCGATGCTCCTAGCCTAATTAATGAGCTCCTTGAAAAGGAGATTTTCCCCACATCCTTGAGTATCAATCGATACAATGGACATCACATGGAGCCCAAAATATTGTGAGGTGCCCTTCCATTGGAAACTTGTCTACATCCACAAAATTAGTTGCAGTGTTTGTTCCTAATTATGTAACATATAGCACACCTAGCTCTTCAATAAACCCATCCAACAATTTCAACACATTTAATAAACATTGTACCCCTATGATAATGTACCAATTAATTTAAGAAGTCACTACCTTCCCATCTATCCAACCATCAGACACCATTGTACATCCAGTGGCCTCCCATGATTTCCTTTGGTCTTCCAATCTAGTATTGATTTCATCATTTTCCACATGAAGTATTGGCCCTTGCAACTCCTCATAGGGGCCAACAACAGTGACAATATCAAACATTGACTCAAATAATGTATTGCTCTTTGCAATGCTCAAATGTATGTTGGTAAAAAAAAAGACACATCCCTGTAACCTTCTTTGTGTCTCGTCTCTCCTTCATTTTAACCATTGATCAGATGGAAGGTTGTACCCCATCTTTGATTCTTGGAACAAAGAAAAATGAGGTCCTTACAGAAAGTGAACCCATGGAGCTCTTCTCATTGTCCTCGGTCTTAGAAATCCTTATGGTTCTTGAGCATCTAATTATTCCACTAGTGGAACTTTCAAGTTTAAGAGTTGCTACCTCTTCCTTCTATTTATCCCTTTCGTTAATATCTTGTTGGGAAGCTCGTATAACTTCCAGGGAGAACTGAGTACAAACCAGAACCTCATTCCTTGACATTCTAACAAGGTGGTATTCCAACCAACTAACCCCTTCTGTCATGGACTACCCACATAACTGATAGGTCAATCTCTGGTAGTTTGTCCCATCATTAGGATCACCATAATGTCAAAATGGCTCCAAAACATTCCTCATGTTGGCAAGGAATATTCAACTTTGAACTTCAATCCCGTAGCCAAAAAAAAGGAAAGAAATGAACATTAAAGAACGCTGGTCAAAATACAAACTGTTGGTAAGAAAACAGACCTATAACTCATTTTATGACCCATGGAAAAATGATAATACAAGGCAAGCAACATGCATTGTGAAAACCCTTGCATAGACCTAAAAAATACTAGTTCGATGGTGGAATTTTAAGAAATCCTTAGGAATTGAACACCATAGGTAGTTAGAAATTGATCCCCACTCCAAGAAAAAAGATTGATGGCAATGAGAACGATTGTTTAGCCTTCCTAAGATGGATTGTGGATTACTATAAACTCATTCCCTCTAAATCTCCAACCACTGCAAAGACAAATAATCCGAAAAAATAATTAAATAAAAATCAGAATTCACCTAGCAATTTTTCCTTGTGGCACAAGAGAAAACATCAAGATTTGTAAGACGTAATATATTGTTCCCTATTTGGATGCGTGGTTTTGCTAATTTTTTGACAAGTTTATCGATTGTTTACATTACCAATTACATAATGATCTCACATTGCCAACTGCATAAATATCTCATGTCGTCCATGGTAATCAATGACAACTTCCTTAAGGAAGGCTTTAATAAGAAGATTATCTATTCCTAAAAAGTTATTTTTAAATAATTTCTAGTTAAAAGTAATCTTCATTTTCTTTTATTTCAAATGTTCCCATGTGTTAAACATAATGTAACCTCAACAGTCTGACTGTACACTGCCAGCTGTACTGGACAGCTGTACTTTCTATTTTTGTCTTGCTTGAGCCTATTTAGCTCAACCATCTCCCATTGCATTGTAATTTTCTTCAATCTTCTAATAATCTCTTCTTCATACATTCCAATATACTGTTCTATTCTTTCTCTCTGCATTTCTCTTTGCTTCACAATTTATCATGGTATCAGAGCTTCAGCTGTAAGCCTCTTCACACAGTCTGGAGAGAAACACGATCCTCACAATGCAGAGTTTCACAGATCTTGAGAGCACGCGACACAGTCTCTTTCACAAGGTTTGGAGAGCTGTCTGTAACACTCTTAAAAGATCGTCGTAAGAAGCTTGCGGAGAAAGCAGAGCGTACAACGCTCGAAAGATCCAGGACAAAGAGAACGCAGAAGGAGAAACTTTAAAGATTCTTGCACATTTTTTCAAGAATCGTCAAAGATTGACGAAGAAGAGCTGCAGAACGGAAGAATGTTTAAATAACTCGAAGAATACGTTCAAAATCATTAAAGATTGCTGCAGAAGGCAGCATCGTTTAAAGTTTTTTGAAATTCGCTCAAATCTGTCAAAGATTGTAGCAGAGAATGAAGAACTTGTGAAATTCTTTCAAATCTTTGAAAGATTCACGAATCTTTCTTCCACAGCAGTAAAGAACGCGTCTTAGGTGCAAAGAACAGCCATTGAGGCCGTAAGATTCGTCCTGCGAATGGATCCAAAGTGGGAAACCAGTCCAGAAGGGACGAGGAGAGCGCGGAAAAGGCGAAAGAGTTTCAGCCGTCAGATCTTGCGCAAAGGACCGACAGCCGTTGGATCAACAAGAAAGTGCACAAGGTTTAAATCCTCTGCAGCGCCAAGGAATTTTTGACCTGCGAAATCCCAACATCATCTGGACCGTCCATCAAGAGACACATGACGAGATCCTATTCCAATCGCAAAATCGGGAATCGAGAGTTGGACACGCAAAGGTGATTGCACTCCAAAAACTTTGATACGCGATATCGCGAAATCCTGAAAAGATTACAGCCGTCCATCTCAGAGGACAAGTGGCAGTAGATCAATGCATCGTCACATCGGCATATCGGAGTTCGCGGTTTTGAAGGACCGTCAAAACAAGACTTTGAAACTCGCGAAATCGCGATACGCGAAATAGCGATAAAGTCTCAGTCGTTCATTTGACCAGACACGTGGCAGACATCGAGGAAACCGTCGGCGTTTTGGCATTCGGGGTTTCAAGTTGACAGAGAAGTTGTGTCAACGGAGCATCGCAAGTCACGATATCCTGAGGTTGAATCAGGACCGTCCATCTTTCAAGGACATGTGGCGTAAATCCGAGGACTCGAGAAAAGTCCTGAAAAGGAAAGGGCCATCGGCGCATCGAGATTCAGTAAATCGCGAATCCTGAGAACAAATGATCGGGTTTCCTTATGGTGAAAACCCCGTAAACGATCAGAGCCGTTCATTTTGAGGAGACACGTGGGCGATATTGGGAGAGCCCATCAGCACATCGGGATTCGGCGTTTCGCGAATCCTGAGGACAAGAAACACGAGCACTTCAGAACTCCGAAGTCCGAAATCCCGACAGGAGGTAAACTCCGTCGTGGGCCCAGCTGACATCATCTCATCAAAACGAGGGATCGGGAATCTCTACGGGGAAATCCCCGAAGCAGACTTGAGCCGTCCATTTGTTGAGGACGCGTGGCAGAGATCGAGGCTTTCGGAAAATTTCCCGAAAGCAGAGTCCATCGACATTACGGAATACGGCAAATCGCGGATCCAGGGGACGAGAAGTCCGGAACATACCAAATCGCGAATTCACGAGAAGAAATCAGAACCGTCCATCTGTTAGGACGCGTGGAGGCGATCAAAGCGATCGCGAAATTTCCCGAAAGGACAACGCCATCGGTAAATCGGAGATCGGGGAATCGAGGAGTCAAAAGAACTCATCATCAGAACTCGCGAAATCTCGATTCGCGATATCCCGATAAGATCTGGACCGTCAGATCACACAAGCTCTGGACCATTGAATTGTCCAAAGGCAATTTTTCGCATTTCGGCGATTTGAAATCCAAAGAGCCGGAAAATCCCATAGCGCTTTAACAGTAAGGCGCGTGGTCACATTGCAGCGTGACAAAGGCCAATTCAAGCCCAATAAGCTCCCTTCGGCCATCCGCAAATCGACAAATTGGCAATCGGAGGTAAATACAAAATTTTCCCTCTACTTTTTTTCTGAAAATTTTTTTTTTTTTCAAAAAAAAATATGTCGTCTAGCAACTTAGGATCAACTCAAGGTCCGATTCTACTGGGGAAGAACTATGAGTTTTGGTCTCTTCAGATGAGATCGTTCTTGCAAGCACAAGAGTGTTGGGAACCAGTGGATCTTGGATATGTAGAACCGGATCCAGCCGCCCTCGCTGCCATGACAAATGCATAGAGAATAGCTCAGGCAACACCGAGGAACAAAGAAAATAAAGCGAAATTCTGGATTCAAAATTCTGTGGATGACTCGATTTTCTCGAAAATCACAGGCGCTGGTACTTCCAAACAGGCCTGGGACATCCTTAAATCTTCCTATCAAGGAAATGACAGGGTCAAAATAGTTAAACTGCAGACCTTGTGGACGCAATTCGAGACTCTAAGGATGACAGAGTCTGAAACTGTGGATCAGTTCATGACCAGAGTCATGGGAATCGTGAACCAGATTAGACTGATTGGTGAAACCATCACCGATCAACGAATTGTTGAGAAAATTCTCAGAAGTTTACCAAAGAAATTTGAAATGGTTGTCACAACAATCCTTGAATCCAAGGATCTGTCAAGATTTTCAACAGATGAATTAATTGGTTCTCTGGTGACACATAAGACTAGACTGCATCTCACAAATGAGTCAATCTCCAATGCCTTCAAAACTCAATTCTCCTTCAGCAGAGGGAGAGGGAGAGGCAGAGGAAGAAATAAAGGTCACCAAGGAAGAGGGAGCAATCAAAGTAACCCTCACTCTGGTGGAGGTAACAGACAACAATATCCGAATCAAAATTTCCAAGGTCAAAGACATCAACAACAAAATCAACATCAGAATTTCCAGCCTCAAAGAGGCAAAGGGAGAAGATCAAATGACAAATCAAGCATACAATGCTATTACTGCAAAAAGTATGGGCACTATGAATCTGAATGCAGGAAGAAGCAAGCAGATCAACTCTCAGGTAGAGCGCATGTGTCAAATCACACGGGAGAAAACTCAGGAGGTATGTTTCTTTCGTGTCACAAGACTGAGCATCAACCTAAAGATCTTTGGTTGCTGGACAGTGGATGCAGCAATCACATGACAGGTAACAAAGAATTACTTTCATGCATTGATTCCTCAATCTCATCTGATATTACACTTGGAAATGATTATTTAGTCAAAGTTCAAGGAAAATGAACTGTTCCTATTCTTACTAAACAGAATGTAAAGAAAGACATATACAATGTCTATCATGTTCCAGATTTAAAACATAATTTGCTAAGTGTAGGATAGCTCATTGAACATGGCTATAAGGTACTTTTTTAGGGAACATCTTGTAAGATATATGACAAAATCCCAAGTAGAAAATTGATTTCTGAAATCCATATGACTCCCAATAGGATGTTTCCCCTTACCCTCAGAACTGCAAATCTGAGTCAACCATATGCACAGAGTGCATCAACCCTGAATGAAACAATGGTTTGGCATACAAGATTTGGACATCTACCATTTCAGAGTCTAAGTCTTCTTTAGAAGAACTCCATGGTCAAAGGTCTTCCTATATTTAAAGAGCAAATTCCCCCATGTGAGTCTTACATACTTGGAAAACATAAGAGAACTAGTTTTCCACAGTCTTCCAATCAAGCCAAACAACATCTTGAATTTGTTCACACTGACCTATGTGGACCAATGCAAACAGAGTCAATAGGTGGTAGTTTTTACTTTCTAACGTTTATTGATGATTTCAGCAGAAAAATATGGATCTATTTTCTCAGATACAAGTCTGAAACATTTACAAAATTCAAAGAATTCAAGGCAGAAGCTGAAAAACAGAGTGGCAAATACATCAAAACACTCAGGTCAGATGGAGGAGGAGAATACAACTCCAGAGAATTTGCAAATTTCTGCACATCTCAAGGCATCATCATGCAAACAACAACAAGGTATACTCCACAACAGAATGGAGTGGCTGAAAGAAAAAATCAGACCATAATGAATATGGCAAGAACACTTCTTAAAGAGAAACACTTGTCAAATAGGTTTTGGGCTGAAGCAGTAGCATGCTCAGTTTATCTCTTGAATAGATCACCAACCACAAGTCTAAAGATGAAAGTTCCCCAAGAAGCATGGAGTGGGACAAAGCTCAATGTAGCGCATCTAAGGACATTTGGATGCATAGCATATGCTCACATACCTTCCGAATTAAGGAAGAAACTTGATGACAGAAGTGAAAAATGTATTTTCACTGGCTATAGTGAAACATCCAAAGCTTATAGGCTTTACAATCTCATCACCAAGAAATTAATTCTCAGCAGAGATGTACAATTTCTGGAAAATCAATTCTGGAATGATTCAGAAAATCAACACATGGACAGTCAAAATTCATTGCTGCCAAGTTCTGAAAACACAGAAAATTCAGAACAACAAGTACCTCAAAATATTCTTCCAAGATTACAAGTACAAAGACAACCTGAACACTCACAAGATAACTCAACTTCCAGCAGAGAATCATTCTCTGAACCGCAGAATTAGAGAACTCGAAGTTTGAGAGAAATCCATCAACAGTTGGATGATTTTGAGCAACACAATCTTTTTGCTTTAATGTCATGTCAACCTACATCCTTTAAGAAAGCAGCTAAGGAGCCACATTGGATTCAAGCCATGAACCAAGAAATTGACTCCATTGAGAAGAACAAGACATGAGATCTTGTTGATTTGCCAAGACACAAGAAGAGTATTGGTGTCAAGTGGGTTTACAAAACTAAACTCAATGAAAAAGGGCAGATTGAAAAACACAAGGCCAGACTTGTTGCCAAAGGATTCTCACAACAACCAGGTACTGATTATGGTGAAACTTTTGCTCCAGTAGCAAGATTAGACACTGTAAGGACTCTATTGGCCATAGCAGCACAACACAAATGGCAAGTATACCAGATGGATGTCAAGTCAACATTCTTGAATGGTTTCTTAGAAGAAGAAGTGTATGTCGATCAACCACCTGGATTTGAAGTCCAAGAGCACCCAGCCAAAGTATATCAATTAAAGAAAGCCTTGTATGGCTTAAAACAAGCTCCAAGAGCTTGGTACAGCAGAATTGACACTTATGTGATCAAAAGTGGTTTCAGCAGAAGTCAAAATGAGCCAACTCTTTACACCAAAACAGATCAGCACGGTAAAATTTTGATTGTATGTTTATATGTTGATGACATGATCTACACAGGAAATCTTGAGTTAACAGAGTTTAAACATGCCATGCAATCTGAGTTTGAGATGACAGATCTTGGCATAATGAAATATTTTTTAGGGATTGAGGTTAATCAATCAGCCAAAGGCATTTTTGTTTGTCAGCAAAAGTATGCAGCAGACATCATCAAAAGATTTCGCATGGAAGGATGCAATCCAGCAGAAACCCCCATACCATTAGGCACAAAATTGAGCAAGAAAGATGAAGGTCCTACTGTGGACTCTACCCTGTACAAAAGTTTAGTAGGCAGTTTGTTGTATCTTACAGCAACTAGGCCTAACATTATGTATGCAGCCAGCCTTGTTTCCAGATTCATGGAATCACCCAAAGATTCGCACTGGAAAATGGCGAAACGAATTTTGAGATATGTTGCAGAAACTCTCAATTTTGGCTTATGGTACACTAAATCTGATAGTAATCAACTTTTTGGTTACACAAACAGTGATTTTGCAGGCAACCTAGATGACAGGAAAATCACATCTGGACATGTTTTTCAACTGGGCACAAACCTGATTTCATGGGCATCAAAGAAGCAGCCAATTGTATCAATATCTTCTGCAGAGGCAGAGTATGTAATTGCTACCTCAGCGTCTTGTCAAGCTGTGTGGCTAAGACGAATATTGAAAGATATGTCACAAACAGAAAATGATCCAACTCCTATTTTTCGTGACAATACATCAGCAATTGCTTTATCCAAGAACCATGTGTTTCACAAGAAAAGTTAACACATTGACACTCGGTTTCATTTCATACACGAGCTAGTCAATAATGGTGATATTGCACTACAATTTTGTGGTTCTCGAGATCAGCTTGCTGATATCTTTACAAAGCCACTAGGAAAGTCAGTTTTTGATTTTCAGAGACAGCACTTATGCATAATCAGTGCTGATGATTGTAACTGTTGAGTTTAAGAGGGAGTGTTAAACATAATGTAACCTCAATAGTCTGACTGTACACTGCCAGCTGTACTGGACAGCTGTACTTTCTATTTTTGTCTTGCTTGAGCCTATTTAGCTCAGCCATCTCCCATTGCATTGTAATTTTCTTCAATCTTCTAATAATCTCTTCTTCATACATTCCAATATACTGTTCTATTCTTTCTCTCTGCATTTCTCTTTGCTTCACAATTTATCACCATGCTCATTTTACATTTGCCCCCACACCATAACATGCTTCCAAAGGTAAAAGAAACAAGCTATATTATGCCAAGCTTAGATTTGGGAATTAACATGAGAGAGCACTCTACGGACCCATTTCTGAGATGTCTCCAGAGATCATCCACCAATGGTACTCCATTCTATTTTTACAAAAAATAAATAATATATTTAAAATAATATATAAATACAAGTAATAAAGATAATCTTCTGATAATCTCTGTCCACTGAAATGATCAATATACTGATAGATCGTCATCAAAACACCATCCCTCCCCTTCCTTTGCATCCATCCAATCCAATAAATGCACTTGTTTTAGTCATCGTCATTTCACCAAATAACATATGAAATTCTAACATATAGCATGAAGATTGTTGGCATGGTCAAGAACCCACCCCACCCCACTCCAGATTTCCTGAAAGGGGGCAAATGAGCGTATCCATTCACAACTGCAAGGATGTCATCCCTATTCTATATCATTGATGTACTGGTTAGTCCAATGATAATGATGGAATCACATTGGAGATTCATGTTTAAATAGTTTCTGCTTATTGTCTCCAGAAACAGAAACTCTGTTGAAGCCAAACCCCCCAGTAAACTGCTTGACCACTTCTGAATGCATGCATGATCTTGAGTCTTCGGATGTGTTGACAAAGCTATGGGTATCTTCCGATGGGTTGAAAATACACAACTCTTTGAACACATATGATCTAAAATCAAAAAATTATGAAATGAAGATGCTACCTAAGTGTCTTGGGTAATTTGATAATAACATCTACTGAATTAAGGTATCAGACAGATAGGAAAGGGTAGAATGCTGTGAGTCAACAGTTTCTGATTACTGCTGGCAAAAGGGTGGTACTCCCCAATTTGCGCATTTTAACCTTCTAAAATAATGATTTGGAATTTTCAGGTGTCTTGTCTTAATGGAGCCCCTTTGAGCTTTGATGACTTAAAGAATATAACTAGGACATCATAAACTTTGCTTTTGAAATGAACAGACAACTAACATAACTAGGACATCTTTAATGAAAGATGAACATGGTTTGCTTTTCCTATCATGCCATGATGTGAACGAAGTTAGATTTGTTTATTTGATTTAGAGCTGCTCACACCCAGGGATCAGGGTCGGATTGTTATATTTAATTAATAGTAGTCTGCTTTGAGCTCTTCGGCACAGTTAGCCTTAGCAGCAGTTAATTTTTAATTCACCAGCCCAGCAAACTCAGTAATGTGTTTGGTACTTTGGTGTTTCTTCCAGTGATACTGACCTACTTCTTGCACTGTGGCCACAAAAAATTGTACCAACTGCAGCTTAGTCCACACAATTAAGCACAGAACTTGCATTTGGAAAATACCCTAAGTTCTTCATCTCCTCAGTCAACCTATCCAACATTGCAGAGATTTTCTCTAATTGCAGGTGTGATTTGTCTACTGCATAGTATGGGTGAAACCTGTTTTCTTACCTCAATTCAACTGCATCCTAGTCACCTTTTCACCTCCATGTCTGATCATTATCTTAATCTTTGCTACTCCATCCCATGTACCAACATCCACATATAAGTTTGACAGCAGTATCTAATATCCTACATTTTCAGGCTCTAAATAAAAGAGATGCTCTGTTGCCCCTTCTCCTAGCTCTACATTCCAGTGAATTCTGCAGGCACCAAGTGCAGCACCAAACACACCAGAATCTGGTGGTACTGGCATTCCTATAATAATATTACATGCATCATCTAGTTTCCGAGCATGCCCATGCAGACCAACCATGCCTGCATAATGATCCACCATTATCTTCTCATGCATTTGAAATGCAGCCAGCCCTCATTCAAAAAACCTGCATGGCTGCAAGCAGACAGGACACCAGTGATGGTGATATAATCTGGCTTCACACTTGCCTGTTTCGTTCTGTAGAAAAGTGTGAGAGATTCCATTCCAACACCATGCATTCCATATCCTGCAATAATGGCACTCCATAATAGAAAATCCTGTCTAGACAATCTATCAAAGACATGATCTGCAGCCTCTAAACTACCACACTTGACAATAGATATTACACAAACCTAACTCAAAATGTGTTTCTGATGATGTAATTGTGGATCTCCTTGTGTTAGTAGATATCTTAAATGAGTAAAGATTGGAAGAATGGTTATCACAATGACTGAATAAGGTGAAACATCTGAACTATCTATTTAACAATAGAGGTTCTAAGCCTTGTCAGAATACTGATTATAAGAACAACCTGCAATGACAGCATTCCATGAGACCACAACTTTCAAAGACAATGTGTCAAATACTTGGTCTTCAATCTCTAGGCTCCTGGAATTTGCATGCATGTCTACAAGTGCATTACCCGCCATGACAGAGTACTCAAATCCACTGCTAATTACAGACTCGTGAATTTTCTTGCCATGTTGAAGAGCCTCTGAGCTAGCACATACAGGGAGAATGCTCACAATGGTAAAGAGTCCAGTTTCACACGTGCAAGTTCCATCTGATGAAAGGCATTTGAAGTTTCATGGGGATTCCCATTCTGAGACTAACATGATGTTGAGTCTTCAAATGTCTTAATGAAGCCTTCTCGCAGGTTGAAAATACAACTCTTTCATCACTTTTCATCTAAAATTGAAAATTATGTAAATGTATATGCAACCAAAGAGTCATGGGTAATTTGATAAAATCCACTTAATTAGGGCATCGGATGGGTAAGGGTTTGTAGAAGTCTGTGTCTCAATTGTTTCTGATTACTGCTTTGCAAAAGAGTGACTCTTGCTAATTTGTGCCTTTTAGCCCTTTAAAAATAATCATTTGGGATCTTCAGGCATCTTGATGGAGCTCCTACAAGATTTGATGAGTTAAAGAATGTAATAAGGACATCAAACATATTTGTTCTTAAATCACAAATTATTGAAATGAACATGCAACCTACATAGCCGAAATATCTTGAATGTTAGGTGAGCATGCTTTGTTTCGCAAACTCACGCCAAGCTTGAACGAGAGTATACCATATGTATGCTAAAAGTAGCCTGATTTAAGCTCTTTCATCCAGTTAGCCTAGCATTGATTAATTTTCGTTTCAGCAACACAAGAAACTTAGTAAAGTGTTGGGCACTTAGGTTTCTTCCTTTGATACTGGCCAGCTTCTTGCCTTGTGGCCACAAATATGTATACCTTCTCCAGCTTAGTCAACATAATGAAGCACAGAACTTGTATTGGGGACATAGCCAAAGTTCTTCATCTCCTCAGCCAACCTATTTAGCATTGCATAGATTTTTTCTGCTTGCGGATGTGATTTGTCTCCTGCACGGAATGCATGGAATCTGTTTTTCACCTCTATCCAACTGCATCCTGGCCACTTTTTGAGCCCCCTGTCTTTGATCATTGTTCTAATCTTTGCTACTCCATCCCATCTGCCAACATCCGCATATAAGTTTGACAGTACTACATAATATCCTACATTTTCAGGTTCCAAATCAAAGAGCCTATCTGCGGCCCATTCTCCTATCTCTACATTGCAGTGAATTCTGCAGGCACCAAGCAAGGCCCCAAACACACCAGCATCTGGTTTTAATGGCATTGTTTCAATCAGATTGAATGCCTCATTGAGCTGACCAGCACGCCCAAGCAGATCAACCATGCATGCATAATGATCCACCATGGGTGTTATGCGATAATGTCTTCTCATCCGATTAAAATGCAACCAGCCCTCGTCCACCAGCCCTGCATGGCTGCACGCAGAAAGGACGCCAATGAAGGTGATGTGATCTGGCTTCACACCTGCTTGTTCCATTTTGTAGAAAAGTGTGAGAGCTTCCATCCCGTCTCCATGCATTCCATATCCTGCAATCATGCCACTCCATGATAACAAATCCCGTCTCAACATTCTATCAAAGACATGACGTGCAGCCTGCAAACTACCACATTTGACATACATGTCTAAAAGGGCATTGCCCACAGAAACCTCTGAATTAAATCCATTTTTTATGATGCAATTGTGAATCTCCTTGCCTTGTTGCAGATCTCCTAATTGAATAGAGACTGGAAGAATGGTTGTCACAGTGACTGAATCAGGTAAAACGCCATAACTATCCATTTGACGACAGAGGTTCAAGGCCTCATTAAATAACCCATTATGGGAATAGCCGGCAATTATAGCATTCCATGAGATCACTTCTTTGATAGACATTGCATCAAAAATTTGACGTGCAATCTCTAGGCTCCTGCATTTTGCATACATGTCTATAAGTGCATTACACACCATGACAGAGGACTGCAAACCACTTCTAATCACAAAGTCGTGAATTTTCTTGCCAAATTGAAGAGCCTCTAACTGGCCACATACAGGGAGGATGGTCACAATAGTGACAGAGTCTGGTTGCGTGCCTGCAAGTTCCATTTGATGAAAGATGTTGAGGGCCTGTTGGCACTCTCCATTCCGAGAATAACATGCAATCATTGAATTCCATGAGCCCACATCTTTCTTAGGCATTTTGTCAAACAGGTGTTGTGCATCTTCTAAACTCCTGCATTTAGCATACATGTCTATAAGAGCGTTCAATACAAACACTTCAGTGACGAATCCTCTTCGGATTATATAAGCGTGGATCTCTTTACCCAGCTGCAGAGCTGCTAACTGGGCAAATGCGGGGAGAACGCTTGTGAAAGTGACCATATTGGGTTCCACATGTTGCAGTAGCAGCATTTGACGAAAGAGCTTCAAAGCATCTTCGGCGTAACCCTTGTGGGCGTACCCCGAAATCATTGTATTCCATGAGACTGTATTTCGTTGATGTATTTTGTCAAACTGTTGGCGAGCAATCTCAATACTCCCACATTTCGCGTACATGTTGACAATTCCATTGCTTACAGAGACATCTGAATCCCACCCGCTTCTCATGATATGATGATGGACCTCCTTACCCTGTTCCAACCCCAGCTCGGACAGATCTGCGCATGCTTTCAGAACAGAGGTCAGAGTCACCTTGTCCGCTTCTACCCTTTCTGCTTGCATTCGCATTCTCCCGTACAATTCAAGTGCCTGCTCACACTGCCCCTTCTTCACATACCCTCTAATCATAGCATTCCATAATAATACTTCATCATCATCATCACTGGATTTGCACTTGAATCTATGTATTGAATCAAAAACCAGGCGGGCGTCTATCAAACTCCCGTGCATGCCATAAATGCTTACAAGTTTGGCTCCTAGGACGGCGTTTTGGTGGAAACCATTGATAAGAATGCGGGCATGGAGTTGCTTACCTTCACTTACAGAGTTGATGCTCTCACTCGCAAGCAAATCATAGCCCACCTCCAACTCTCCTCTTGCTTCTTCGTTCAGCAAATTACTGGTTGAAATTGGTTTGGGTATGAGAGGGCGGCAATGAATGGAAGTGGGGAGACTATGTATTATCTTCTTACGAAGATGGTGATGGGTTTTGGATGGAAACAACATTCCTATTTCTTCTCTTGTTCCCGCAGCTGCTCTTCTGGGAAAGGTAGGGGAGTGGAGAAAGGGTACAACAGAGTGTATCACATCCCATCACAATCACAATGACGATAACAGGTTGAAAACATGAAACAATGGTTAAATGTATCGCTGTGTTCAAGTTGCCAAGATCCCTTCCAATTTATCAGTCTCCCGACTTAACTTCTGTTGGCTTGGTTTAAGAAGGTTCCACGATAGCAATGCTGTGGAAGGCTTGGTTATGGAGTCAGTATTTTCAAATTTATTTGCTTAATTGAAGGGTTCAATCTGAATACCATCCATATTTTTAATATGCTCTGTAAATCGATGTATACAAGTATCCATATTTTTAATATGCTCTGTAAATCGATGTATACAAGGATCCCCGAGGGTTTTTTTTTTTTTTTTTTTTTCATGCTAAAAAAGGCGCCAAGTGATCCCTGAGGGTTTTTTTTTTCATGCTAAAAAATGCGCATTATATTGAAAAGGATATAAAAATATACATACAATCTTCGCGATAAACAAATACATGGGTAACTGTTCTTATGGATAAATTCAGTACATTCTATCGAAACTACCTATTCCTTTTCTCTACTATAATCGGCATCCCCTTGAGTTATATGTATGTAATCTTTGTATGTAATCTTTAGAGATCCAAAATGTTGATTATGAATATAATGTATGTAATGATTTTAATGATGGGTATATAAAGATATAAGAGATCGAACGTATATGTAAATAGTGTGTTTGTTTCGCAATAGGTTTATATGGATAATATTGTATTGAGATGTATTTAAATTATTTGGAGTTCTCATATTTAGTAAGTATTGTGTAACTCGTTATAATAAGACTTTTGGGAGTGGTGTTCTATATGAATAACGGGTGTATGTTGGCTCGATTTTCATCCACTCTCTTCGTTAGGGGTTTAAGACCTAGATTTTATCAAGCTTGACCAACAAAAACGTCAGGACGTCGACATATTCAATCTTCAGTCTAGGATCAAGGAAGGTCTCACCCAAGACGCCATGATAATCACAGAGACTGATAGACTTGTGTCGGATGCAAAGGGACAATGTATAAAGGAAAACCTCTGGGGTATATACACATTCATTCAGCCATAGCTAAATAACAGAGTACTATGCATTAGATATTATCGAGATGGATGTTGGTGGCCTCCCACCTATTCCAACTGGCTCATTTTGACAGTTTTCCAGTTTGACAGTTTTTTCCTAGTTTTTGGGTCCCTGACTTCTGGGGCCATTTTGAGGCCCTAAACAACATTTGTAGGGCTTGCCACAGTTGACATATGTAGTGCTTGCCACATGCAACATGTGTAGTCCTTGGATAGATCTTTCCAACAGGCTATCGTGTGCCTAAAACTGAGATCGTATGCAAAAGTTACGACCTCGGGAAGTTGATGTGCTAACTTACCCAAATGGGGCCCACATGACTTTTGGTGCTTCATCTCCTAGGGTTAGATTTTTGGATGTCTAGGGTTTTTGACATTCTTATTTATTGTAAAAAGGCCTTGAGAGCCTCATTGTAATTATCTTCTGGCAAATGAGCACAGTTGTCACATCTCTTCTCAGAGATAAGCCACCATCATTCTAGCAACCTTGTTTTTCGCTGCATTTTATAGTTTCAACTTATTTCCTTATTGAATAGAAACCATTTTTATTGTATATTTGTTATTATGTGTTAAGCATCTTTTGATAATAATGTGTATGCATTTTGTTCTGCTCATAAAATCTGGATCAGTGATATCATAGCGGTCTGCTCCTTGTCGTTCTTAATGCATGTCCCCAACGAGGTCGAGGTACAAAGAATTGGGTCTCAAGCTTGTTTCTCTTGAGGAAAAAATCTCTTGCACGCCCAAGCGACCTCTCATGGCAGGAGAAAAGAAAGACGATGGGATAGGAGATCCCTTCAAAATGTTGCTCAAGGAAGCCCTCACGCAATAGAGGAACAAGATGATGGATAGTTTTGTGCAAATCCTTCAGTGACTATCAATAGCTGACACATCTTCCTCAAATGGAGGTGTCACCCCCTTCAAGGTACAAATAAACTTCGATATTCCTATATTTGAAGGTTAGATAGACGTAGATGTTGTAGACAAATGGTTGAATCTGCTAGAAGGGTATTTCTCTGTCCATTACTTCTCGAATAGAGAAAATATTACTTTTGCGCTCCTCAAAGTCATTCCCCATGTCAAAGATTGGTGGGGAGCTTTCTGTGAGCAGAAGGAAATAGAGGAACCCTGATTATTTACAGTTGTGGTCACCTGAGAGTCCTTCAAGGATGCTATTCAGGAACAATACTGCTCAGTTGGAAGTTATGATGACCTGTATACAAAATGGACCACACTACAGTAGGAAAGAGACCAAGCAGTGCCCGAGTTCACAAATATCTTCCATACCTTGTGCACCAAGATGGGTATCAAATATTCTGAGCGACATTTGGTGCTCAAGTATTGTGGCGGTCTGCATAGATACATCCAGGCCGAAATAGATTTTTTGGACATCTCATCCTTGGGCATGGCCTATCGATATGCCATCAAAATCAAGCAGAAGTTCAAACAAAAGACGCGACAATTTGGTCTTGGGAACCCCTCACAGCAAAATCTAGGAAGGGGCAGCCCCAACCCACAAAACAAAGGATAAAGAAAAGACAGATCGCCTCAGAACAACTAGTCTAGGCTGCAACCAAAGAAGGACACTGGAAAGACAAAGAAAGATATCGAGAAGTGGTGTAACTTCCATAAGAGCCCCTAGCATAACACTGTTGATTGTCGCTCAAAGAAATCGTTGGTGGCTGAGGTGAAAGCCTCTGAATCAGATGTGGGTTCCGACTCTGAGTCAGAACCAGAAAGGGGGAGACTGATCATTGATGCAGAACCCAGTGCTACCATTGCTATCACGAAGCTCCATCCTGGTGAACCAAATGAGCCAGAGGAAGGCAAATGCCTTTTTCATTCACAAATATGGGTGAAGGGTACCCCGTTGCACTTCATTGTTGATAGCGATAGCCAGAACAACCTCATCTCAACAGAGGTTTTCAAGCGGCTCGCCCTGTCGACAACACCACACCCACAACCCTACACCATCGAATGGCTCCACCAAGCAAGTGACATCCACATCAGCCAACAATGTCGCTTGTCATACGGCATCAAGCCCTTCAAAGACGAGGCATTGTGTGATGTTGCCCCTCTCGAAGTTTGTAATTTTCTTTTGGTCCAACCATATTTATGGAAACGCCATGCTATATATGAGTCTAGGCTTCGCAGTGTTATTATTACTTTGAACAAGAAATTGTATAGGATACCGGAGGTAGTCCCACCTAGTGTTATTTCCTTGATCTCTGCCAAGCAATGTAGGAAGGTCATCTCTCAGACAGAGAATTTTGTCTTCTTCATGATTCGCTCTTAGAATGAGTGAAAGATCGCAACCACATCTAAGCTCTCTGTGTCCGACCACTCCACATAGTAGAAGCAAATGGATAAGGTCGTGGAAGCATACTCGGATATCTTCTCCTCACCTACCAAGGTACCTCTGCACTGTCAGGTTAAGCACCCCATTGATCTGACCCCCAGTGCACCACTACACAATGGGCCAGTCTATCGTCGCTCTTTGTTAGAGAATGAGGAGATCAAGCGATAGATCCAATAACTACTTCACAAGGGGCACATCCGTCCCAACTCATCACCTTGCAGGAGCCCAATCATGTTGGTACAAAGAAATATGGAACCTAGCGACTCGGCATTGATTACCAGGCCCTGAATAAAATCACAGTCAGAAACCGGTACCCGATTCCCCAAATCGATGACCTCCTTGATCAGCTCATGGGGGCCAAATACTTCAGTAAGATTGATCTGAAGTCTAGCTACCACTAGGTATTGATAGAATAGACACATGTATGGAAGACAACCTTCAAGTCCAAAGAAGGTATTTTCAAATGGTTGGTCATACCCTTTGTCTTGACAAATGCTCCAACCACTTTCATGAGGATGATGGATCATATCCTGCGACCATTCACCAATAATTTTGTAGTGGTGTATCTAGATGGCATTCTCATTTACAACAAGACTTGGGCATAACACTTACAGCATATTCAAGAGGTTTTACACACCCTGTGGCCGCATAAGCTATATGCCAACTTGGAAAAATGTTCATTCGGCATGGATAGGGTCCATTACCTGGGCTACATCATTGATAAACGTGGTGTACATGTGGATCTAGCCAAGACCCAAGTCATTCGTGACTAGCCATTCCCAACCACACTCACTGAGCTTCAAAGCTTCTTGGGCCTTGCCAATTTCTACCGCACGTTCGTGTTGGGATTCTCCCATATTGCATGGGCCCTTAGCCAAGTAACCAGAGGTGGTGGTAAGGAGAAATTTGTGTGGGGTCAGTCCCAACAACCAGCGTTTGATGATTTGAAGCAGCGCTTGTGCTCAGCCCCAGTACTTTCACTACCGGACCTGGCACAGCCCTTTGAGATCAAGACAAATGCTTCAGACTATGTTGTGGGCATCATTCTCACTCAGCACGGTCACTTTGTGGCCTATCATAGTGAGACACTATCATATGTTTTCCATGAGTACCCTACTTACAACAAAGAAATGTACTCCATTGTGGAAGCTTGTTGCCAATGGAGATAATACATTCTTGGGAAGGAGACAGTCATCCACACTGATCATAAGCCATTGTAGTTCATGCAAACACAAGGCAAATTGTAGAATAACTGCCATCAGAAGTGGTTCACATATTTGCAACAATTCTACCTCAACATCAAGTATAAAATAGGAATCACCAACCATGTCGTTGATTGTCTCAGCAGACCACCAATCGCGACACTCACCATGGTGCTAGACTCTTGTGGCCATGAGACCTATGGATGGCCCCAACTCTATGAGACAAACCCAGACTTTGCCACCACCTACCAAATGTTGGGCACAAAGGCAGTTGTCGCTAATTTCCATCTTCAGGATGGGTTGTTGTGTCGTCTGGGCCATATCTGTGTTCCATCAAGAGAGTGAGTGAAGCTGATATGGGAATCCCACTACAGTCGGGTGGCAGGACACTTTGACGTCGAAAAGACAGTGGCAATGCTATAGAAACATTTCTACTAGCCGAAACTTTGACAGGAGGTCAACAAGTATATTAGGTCCTGCACTACCTATGTTATTGCCAAACCAAACACTTAGAAACAGGGCCTATACACCCTTCTTCCTACTCCTGATAGGCCATGCGAATCCATCTCCATGGACTACATGTCAGGCCTCCCGTCCACCAAGCGGGGAAATGATTCTGTTTTTGTCGTTGTTGATCGCTTTTCTAAGATGGCAATTCTGGTCGCCTATAAGAAGAGCATCACAATAGAGGCAACTGCCAAGCTCTTCTTTGAACGAGTCTAGGTACATTTTTGAATCCAACAAACCATTGTCTCAGATTAGGACAATTGATTTCTCAGCACATTTTGGTCGAGCCTCTAGTCATTGTTGGACACCAAGCTCAACAAATCCACGACCTTCCACCCCCAAACAGATGGCCAAACCGAGGTCATAAATCGAATGATCTTGCATATCCTGTGCATGTATAATTACAAGCACCCTCACACATGGGATGATAGTCTTCTTTATGTCTAGCATAGCTACAACTGAGCCCTGCATAGCTCAACTGGCCATAGCCCCTTTCAGGTGGGGTTGGGATTCCAACCATTGGGTCCAATAAATGTTGCACTACCCATTGGAGTCACCTCGACTAACTCATCACCTAATCCAACTGAAGCTGAAAAATCCACTTGGTTCATTGAGCGGATCCAACACATCCACCAATAGGTTTAGGATATCCTACATAAGTCCAATGACAAGTACACACAACTCCATGATCAACACCGAGTGCCACATAAGTTTCAGGTGGGCGGCAAAGTTTGGTTTCATTTCCATAAAGAACGCCTTATCGGACCCCATCGGAATCTTTGCCCACTCTGTTATGGTCCGTACACCATCACCAAGGATGTGGGTGACAATGATTTTGAGCTCAACATTCCTCCTTTCCTTGGCCTGCACCCAGTGTTCAACGTGGATCTCCTTTGACCTTATTTCCCACCATTATTGGACAGCTCAGAGATAGCAGAACAACTGAAACCAATAGAGCTCAACCCCGACTGCATACAACAAGAATCCAATGATCATATTGTGGACAAACATGTCAAGGGAACCCACCAACAAAGGATTCATCTTTATCGAGTTGTCAAAGCAGGGCAGCTCCTGCACCAAGGCAAGTGGCTCACCTGGGGCCAAATTCAGCAGAATTTTTCTCATCTAATGGGGGAACTCAATGCAATGGACACCATTTATTCCTAAGGGGGGAGGATTTATCTAGATGGATGTCGGTGACCTCCCACCTATTCCAACTAGCTCATTTTGGCAGTTTTCCAGTTCGACAATTTTTTCCTAGTTTTCAGGATCCTGACTTATGGGGCCGTTTTGAGGACCTAAACAACATTTTTAGGGCTCGCTACATTCATTATATGTAGGGCTCACCACAAGAAACATGTGTATTCCTTAGATAGACCTTTCCAATGGGCTATCGTGCACCTAAAATGAATATTGTATGCAAAAGTTACGACCCCGAGAAGTTGATGTATTAACTTACCCAAACGGGGCCCACATGACTTTTGGCGCTTCATCTCCTAGGGTTAAGTTGTTGGATGTCTAGGTTTTTTTACATTCCTGTTTATTGTAAAAAGGCCTTGAGAGCCTCATTGTAATATTGTTTGAGTGAACAAGCGCAGCCGTCACATCTCTTCTCAGAGATAAGACACCACCATTCTAACAAGCTTGTTTTTTGCTGCATTTTACTGTTTTAGCGTATTTCCTTATTGAATAGAAATCGATTTTATTGTATGTTTGTTATTTTGTGTTAAGCATCTTTTGATAATAATCTGTATTCATTTCATTCTTCTCATAAAATCCGGATCAAGAGAGTAAAGTAGATACACATTCAAATCATAACATTCATAAGATTACAGAGAGAAAGGACTTCATGCTTCATTCATTAGCTTCAAATGCATACATATACAAAAACCCATAACAAATATATGTTTCATGTGCTCTAAACTCATACATCAATCATTACATCCACTGCGTTATGCGCTTTCATCTCATTCTTTCATTCCTACACAGCTCTAACTCTATTATAGACTCATGCAAGTCTTAGACAAAACTGAACATGGAACTTTTTCATTCTATTCCAGTCGACTCTCTATTATAGTCATGAACTCTCTATTACAATTCTCTACTCTCTCTCACTCAACTTCTCTACTCCACTTTCTTGAGTGAACAAAAGATCTACACACTTTACATGTCTGCATGCAACCTCCATATATTCCTAGGGTGTTGCAATACTAACTAACTTGCTAGCTCATCCATACCTTTTCCCATGAGCATTCGGGTCGTTATAATACTTGATTACAAAATATTCTCGAAGATACGCTCAGATTCATTGCAGGCGGTCTTCTTTTTGGTTCCTTGTGCATAGTACAAAATAGGGTTGGCGCATATGATATTCCTTTAGCTAGCGTTGGTGTTGATCCTTCATGGGTGTGCACACGTAACTTCCCCAAAACCTTGGGTGCCAACAGGCCCTCAACACTATTAGTTGGATTGTCCTTGAGCCAACACCATTGTTTATGGCTTAAAAACAACAGTTGACAACACTGTCGTCGTGCGTTCTTGGATGAACTATTGAAATTGGTCGTCAACATCTAGAGGGGGGTAGGGTATGTACACCTCCATAGAATTTAACAGTCAAATTGTTGTGCGGAGGGGGTCTCTTATCCCACAAATAAGGGGGTCTCATACACCAATTTGGTGCCTGGATAGGTCGTGACCTTAAAATTAGATCATCATTATTAGTATTATTTAAAAGTGTCCCGTGACCTTTTTGTGAGATGGAAAACATTATTTGCATTAGTTGTTGTAACCTCTGGGGATTGAAGTTTAATATTCTCCATTTGTACTAGAATTAGAGCTATTGCTAAGTGTGTCATTGTTAATTGGTTGTAATATGTATAGGCTTTGTCAGTCGCGTTGAGTGCAATGTCAGAGATAGTTTGTTGTTCCAAACAGGTTGTGGTAATTTCCCTAGTTTTTCTAGCAATCGTCATTGTTTCTTTTCTCTCACCGAAGGTAAGGATGACAACACCTTTTGTTGTTGCACTACCTTTGCTTCCCTGGTTCATATCTGTTCGTCAATGGCACATATTTCTAGTGGATTCTAGAGGTGATTCTAGAGTGTAAAGTTATACTCGATGATTCCTGTAAAGTCCTTGATGTGTGTCTGGCCCTTTTGCATTGTTTCCTCCCATGATGGTTTTCTATTACAACTCTTGGTTATCTGGGGTAGGCCACTTGAGATTCTTGTGAAGATCGATATTTTGAGTCTCCAAAATTTGGATGCCCTCCTTGACCACGCAAATTTTGTGAGGCACATATATGTCTGACCTATCAGTCGTGGGCCGAGGTAACTGTGCACAAACCTCATTTAAGACTCTGATGACTTCTTTGTGGATTGTGAGTGTTGATTTGTGTTGGGATTTACTGTCAGCGTGCACGGTGAATTTTGTAGCATGGAGTGATTTGATATCCTAATGTGCAACTTCTACCTCTTGTCGCACCTTCACTTCCAGATGATGCTTAAATTGAGTGTCTTTGTGCGTGGCAACTTCTAGTTCATGTTGTTGTTGTAGTTGTTCATGTGACTAACTGAGGGCCCAGTCTCTATCTCCAATCTCCATCATGATTGTAGTCATAAAATTTTGTAGGTCTTGTGTAGGCACCTACACCAGTTCGAGCTCAACACTAGTCGAGTCAAAAGAAACAATGGCCAATGGATTATCCCATAGTACTCTTGTTTGGCTATTATCGTTGGCTTTGGTGATATGTTGTTCTCAAGAGGGTGAATCGAGTGATGAAGCAATGGAAAAATGTCGACATAGATTATATAATTTTCCTACGACCTCTTTCTGTATTACCTATTGTATCATCAATTATACTTTGAGTTCCTTGACTAAACTTGGGATGGTTATGACAATCTTCCTTACTTGTCTTACTAGGCTACTAGTATCTGACCCTTTACTTTTGGTTGTTTGTTGTCACTTGCGAGGAACCTAACCAGGTGGCACAATGTGATATGTGGATGGCGTAAGACTTCCTCCTCGATGGGAATAGACTCTAGTGGGGTGAGTGGGTGTGTGTTCTTCGTCCATGTTAGATTCTAAGTTGATCTGGGCCGACCCTTGTGTAGTTGAGGGTTGTTTCTGCTTGTGGGCCCGATCTTGGTGAACCTTGCACTCCTCCTTAGTGTGTGATTTATCATCCATGCAATTCTTTCCTTTGCTTTTGGAGGTGCCTTCCTTTTGTTGCTTGGACCCTGAGTCTTGTTCTTTCTGTCATGATACTTCTATGACCCTTTTCTTTTCCTAGTTCCTCTTTGTCCTTGTTTCAAGCTTCCCTTTATCTTCTTTGAAAGGAGGTTTAAAGTAATTTTCCCATTCTACAACACCCTGGTGCATGTCTTCTTCTGTTATGCAAAAGGGAAGCATGGAAGTTGTGGCTTTCTTTTCTACACATGGATAAATAAAAACATTATGGAAATCACATTTAAAATTACGGTAGGCCTTGTACCTTGTCATGATACTTTTCAGGATGCACAATGTCAAATTAGTTGCTTGGCATGAAATGCTTTGTGATGCTTGGCTTGGACTGTTTGTTCCTCTCTGTACTGGAGTGTAAAAAATTTAGGTGTGATGAAGAATGTTGCATCGACTACGTCCTTCTCATGGCATGAGGGGGCTCCAAAAAATCATGGCAATTAATAAAATGACCTAGTTGTAATGAATTTTATTGCCGAAGTTACGGGCTTCCAAATAGTTATCAAAAAATTCATTTAAGAGATAGTGTTCCCATGCCACCTAAACCCCTGCAACACATCGCTTAGCAACAATGATGAATCCAATTGGACATTCATCCTTGCATAATTTATGGAGTAGCTTACAGGAAAGAAATTGTGTCGCAAACACTCTTTGGTTATTGATCTTTGTAACTGCTTCCCCATGAGACCCTCTACGCATCCCACATTTAGTGTAAATGTCATATTGGGTTGCATCCTTGGTCTTGATCATGTTGGTTGGGTCTTCACCCTTTTTCGGCGGGCCTGAGACTCTATACATTGTGTTTTCATCAACTAGGTATGGTTGGTCGAGCAACATAAAACCTCCATGTAGTTGGCTAAGAAAGAAGTGCATGCATGCCTAACCAGCAGGCCTCAGCCAAAATGTGGGAAATCCTCCAGAGTTAAGACACTAACTTGCCTAAGGGGATTGGCCCATGCTTGAGTGAGTACCTTGGGTTTACCACCGACCCCCAAAATGATATTTTCATATCGATCTAATTGAAACTTGGGAAATTGGGTCAAATCTCAGACATTGTGGTTTTCATACCGCAACAAAGGAACTTTGCCTGGGCGGGGCCCAAGAAGCTTACATTGGAAGGGGTGATAGGCTCAGACACTTGTTTCTCCTTACCAGCTTTGACCTTCTGTCATGCATTTGGCTTATTGGGGGACACCATTCTGGTCTACAACTAGGTAGCACCTCTATATACTCTGAATTGCTTGATGGGTTGACTCTAGTGGATGACACTATAGTGCGATATGCATAAATTGTAAGGACTCTACTACTTAAGTATTTTCTCACTCGACTCTGCACTCTGCTCTTTATTTACTGGGAAGAAATGGTGAGTGAACTATGGTTATGAAGTTTTAAATATTCAAAGGGTGGCATACCCTTGTTGATGTCTACTACCAAGTTGTTATATAAGTTGTGTATGATTGATTTTCCCCATTATAACTATCACACAACACATGTACCTTATTTCCATAATTGTTCATTTTTCCCTAGGTCATCGTCACCTATATACTAGCTAACGAACCACTTCCCTTGTCGTTTTATCCACCTACATATTGTTAGTGGGTTGTCAACAACCATTCTTTCATCCTTTTGAGTTTATTATGGAAATTAAGCCTTAATATTTTCCAAAACAGGAAAAATATTCATTGGTATAACATGTCATGTCCCACTTTATTATGCTGAGTTATCTATGATGCCTATTTATTATTTTGATGTTGACTACTCTACCCATGCCCTAAGTCCTATCCTACTGAGGCACAACACATGGTTACTGCACACCCTTGCTTTGTTATAGGTATGCCATCCTGTCACATCCACCCCTAGTGGGTCATTACGCTTCTTTACTCGGATCCTGTTCCTCAACTCTTGCCATGGAGGGTCATCAACTTTTGTGGTTGGGACTATGTCATTTTGTTGCCTATGCTTCCTATCGATTGTTGTGATCTCAATCAAGGAAACTTAAGGGATGGGGATACTTTGTAGATTTTAACCTTGTACACTATTTTACTGCAAACATATTTTCAATAAAAGAACAAAAAATATACAATGGAAAATACACACATTTCATAGATATTTTTCCCCTGGAAACCCAATCCGAGAAAAACAACATATTCTATATTCATTCATAATGATACATTGTTTACAATACAATATACATATATGAGCCAACGAAATTCAAAACCCTAACCCAATGACCTGGATTAGTCAACAACCCTAATTCCTTAACCGAACATAGAAAACCATCGACAAAAACCATGTGCCAAAAAACCGCCCAACAATGGACACAAAAATCAAGGTGACACAAAAAATGAGGCAAAAAAGCGACATGTCTCCCGAGGATTTTTTTTTCTCGAGGGTGCTACCCCTAAACCCCTACACGCCCAACACAATGTAGCAGGCACTAGAGCTATTCATGCAAAGAATATAACACATACCCAACATTCTCCCACTTGTTGTTTTCTTTACATACATGGGGTTATAGGGTTGTACATAGTTAACAATTCAGGGAAACAATGCCCATGGATCCTCTACACCAAGATAACTTCTCAGTGCTCACATATTTTGTTAATGAATCTGCAACATTTTTCAAAGTGTCCACCTTCATCAACACCACTTTCTTTTCTTCAACCATGACTCTCACAAAGTGATATTGAATATCAATATGCTTTGTCTTTGAATGATAAGCCCTATTCTTAGCCAGAAAAATTGCACTCTGACTATCACAATCTATCCTTACAACTTGTTGTACCAACCCAATACTTGAACATCATATTTGTAACCATACTTCTTCCTTACTTGCATGAGTAGTTGCCATGTATTCAACTTCTGTAGTTGAAAGTGCCACTACAACCTCTCTTTTGTGCATCCAACTGATTGCTCCTCCAAATAGGTTAAACACCATACCTGCTTGTATATATCATACGATACAAATCTCCAACCCAGTCTGCATCCACAAATCCATGTATTTCCAACACTCTGTCCAATACTAGTCTTCCTTGGTAGCACAATCCATAGCTAGTAGTGCCATGTAAATACATGAAAACCCTTTTTACTATTGTCCAATGCTCCTTCCCCGGTTTTGACATAGACCTGCTCAAAACTCCCACTACATGTGCAATGTCCGGTCTAGTACAGGCCATTATATACATCAAACTTCCAACTCCACTCGGATATGGAACATGATACATGTCCTCCTCCTCTTCCTTTGTCTTGGGACACTGATCCACATATAACTTTACACCAATAGGAATAGGGACCTTGATCGGTTTACATTCCTACATTTTAAACCTCTACAATATTGTCTTGACATATTTTCTCTGATTTAACCAAAGTTTCCTCTTTTTCCGATCTCTTTTAATTTCCATGCCCAAAATGAAATTTGAAGCACCGAGATCCTTCATGTCAAATTTAGAGGACAACTGAGTTTTCACATCTTGGATAATCTCCTTGTTGTTTCCTATCAACAACATCTCATCCACATACAAGACCAAATAAATCAAATGATCACCAATTAATTTAAAATACACAAAGTGATCCTCTTTTTTTCTTGTGAAGCCAAGTCCCAGCATATAAGTATCAAATTTTTGATACCACATCCTTGGTTATTGTTTTAAACCATACAAGGACTTTTTCAGCTTGCATACCAACTCCTTTTTTCCCTTCACAACAAATCCTTCTGGCTGCTTCATATATATTTCTTCTTCCAAATCCCCATGTAGGAATGTTGTCTTCACATCCATCTGTTCTATTTCAAAATCAAATGCAACAGCAACAGATAACATAAATCTTATAGAAATTAACTTGGCAACAGGAGAAAAAATCTCACCAAAATCAATTCCCTCAACCTAGGAATAACTCTCTGCTACTAACCGATCTTTGTATTTCTCCACTTTTCCTTCTTCATTCAACATCTTTTTAAATACCCATTTGCTGCCAATGGGATTTCTTCCAGTCGAAAAATCCATTAGATCCCAAGCCTCATTATTATCCAAGGTTTCCATTTCTTCATCCATGGCATTTTTCCAGAGATTTCCATCCTCTGAATCCACTTCCTCCCTGATAGTTATAAGATCATCATCAATAATAAACAAAGAAAAATTTGAACAGAAATCATATGGAGTATACCTTTCTGGTAACCTTCTTTCTTGAACCGATCTCCTCAATACTGGAGTGTGAGGATCTTCTTCTTCTGTAGAGTATAATTCATCATCCTTTAAATCAAACTCTATTTTCTCTGGTTCTTCCTTACTTGGTAGAGCTTCATGTTTAACAACATCCTTCATTTCTCTAAATACCAAATCTCGACTATACAAAGCCTTGTTAGTTTCTAGGTTCCAAAGCTTATAACCTTTGAGACCATCTTTATACCCAATAAATATACACTTTTCAACCTTCTTATCTAGCTTACTCTAGTTTTCCTTTGGAACATGAACATAAGCCTCACAACCAAATATATTTAGATGTGTGAGAGAAGGTTTCTTACCAGTCCATACCTCTTGTGGAGACTTGTCATCCAACATTGATGAGGGTGATTTGTTGACCAGGTAACATGGAATACCCACTACCTCTACCCATAATTCTTTCCCTAACCCGACACCACTAAACATGCTCCTTGATTTTTCCATCAGCGTCCTGTTCATCCTTTCTGCAACTCTATTCTATTGAGGTGTATATGGAGTAGTCTTCTACCTTTCTATACCACACTTCTTATTGAATTCTTGAAATTCATTCCCGCAGAACTGTCTGCCATTATCTGTCCCTCAACACCTTAATTCTTTTCTCTTTTTGATTCTCAACAAGATCCTTAAACTCTTTAAACCTATAAAAGACTTCAAATTTCTTCCTGAGGAAATATATCCACATATTCCTCTAGAATTCATCTATAAATGAGACATAATAAAAATATTTTCCCAATGATGGAACCAACATAGGTCCAAACACATCATTGTGAACTAGCTATAAAATTCTTTCTGCCCTCGTTGCATAAGAGGGGAATCTTACTCGATTCTGCTTCCCATATACACAATGTTTACATAAATCAAAATTCAGAGAGTAGTTATAAATACCTTCAACCATACCTTTACCATCTAGTATTTGAAGACCCTTCTCTCTAATATTCCCTAGTATTTGATGCCACAACATAACATTTTCTATATATACTGTAGGAGTTCTTTCTTCTTCAACTCTAATATCAGGAAAAATGGAACTATTACACCCATCACTAATAGTGCTTCCTTGCAGCTTATATAGATTTCCAAACTGAACTCCCTTCAGCAACACCATTTCTCCTCAAACCATCCTGCAGGTTTCCTTTTCAAATATTGTTTTTACCCCTGCAACATTCATTTTTCTTACAAAAATCATATTTCTGGCCAATCCTGGGATGTGCAGAACACCAGGTAGTGTTCTAATACTTCCATATAGGAGCCTCAACTTGACTTTTCCTCGACCTATGATTGTGGTTGTCGAGTCATCACCTAGGAAAACATTACCACCATCATACCTTTCATATTCACAGAACCACTCCCTATGTGGAGTCATATGAAAGGATGCACCTGTGTCAACCAACCATGCCTCATGATCTGTATGTTTGCTTGAAGAAGCCAAGTACACATCCCCTCCTTCTTCCTTGGAGGTCTTTTCTTTTGTAGAAGGAGATTCTTCAGATCCTTTCTTTTTCTCAACTTTGGATCTACACTACTTCTTGTAGTGCCCTTATTTTCCACATCTCCAACATACCTTTACAAACTTTCTGGGAGACTTAGATCTTCCCTTAGACTTAGATCTCCCACTTGAGGACTTAGATACATTTCTTTCCTGGGAGCGTCTTCTTGCAAATAATGCATCTGTGTTGTGTCCTTCCATGTTCTTCCTTCTCATCTCCTCTAACAACAAGGATGAGACCACTTCATCAAACTTCAAGGTTGTTGTATTACTACCTATGGCCACAACTAGACTATCCCACAAGTATGGTAAAGAGAACAATAACCTAATACACTTATCTTCATCTGAAATTTTAATCTCAACAAATACTAATTAACTTACCACATTATTGAAGGCATTAAAATGCTCTGCCACCAAGTCTCCATCTCTCATCCTTAGGTTATGCAACTTATTTCTAAGGAATAGTTTATTTATTAGGGACTTAGACTGATACAAATTCCCCAAGTTATCCCATAAATGCTTGGTTGTAGCTCCCTCTGACACATTCAATAATACTAAATCTGAGAGACACAGTTGGATTGTGCTCTTCGCCTTTCGATCCAACTTTTTCCAGTCATCTGCTAAATTTCTTGCAGGTGCAGTACCTAGATCCACCGTGATCCACTGATATTTGTCCACCAATAGATATTCCATCTTGAGCTTCCACAACTCAAAACTTTTCCCATTAAACTTCTCGATCTACATTTTTGAATTGCTCACCATTTCTTTTCACCTAAAAAATCAATACCACAGATCTCCCACTGTAACAAGGCTTATCACAGTCCTGAGCCAAACCCTTGACCATAAAGGTGTCCCCCTGAAGCCAACAAAGCTCTGATACCAAATGTAGATTTTAACCTTGTACAATATTTTACTGCAAACATATTTTCAATAAAAGAACAGAAAAGATACAATGGCAAATACAAACATTTCCTAGAGATTTTTCCCCTGGAAACCCAAATCGGGAAAACTAGCATATTTTATATTCATTCATAGTGATACATTGTTTACAATACAATATACATAATGATCTGAAAATTAAGAAGAATTGTAAATTTTAAATTATTTGTAAGTGTTAATTATGTGTGCTTTGGAAAAAGGATCCATTTGCAAACACATAAATTAAATAGTTTTCACACTTAAGATGCACATAATAACCAAAAAATAACAACCATCAGTAAACACAACAAATGATAAAGGATTTCACCCCTCTCTTGGGCTACATATCATGGTCCAACTTCCAATGGATCTCTTATATTATTTTCTCAAAGTGATAAAAACAATGCTTTACAGTGCTCAAAATTCTAAATAGATGGCTCCAATGGCTTCAGAACATCCAAAAACCCCTAACTGGGCTCTTTCTGCACCTGGTTTGACCAAAAAATGAAGAAGTTATCTTCCTAGAAAATTTAACCCTTCAAGCTTGTTGTCTCTGGTTCTCCAATTCGCACCTGTGTGTGACCAACCCGGTTCCCGCAATGTTACTGGGCCAAAAACCAAGCACACCGCATCATTATGAGAAATGTGGAAAATTTTCACGTTGTTAGTGCGTTGACCCCTTTTCTAGGCGGAGGTGTTGGTCGCATGGGGGGCATATGGCCACATCCTAGCACCTGTATCAGCCCCTCATTGGATAGTGGAGAAATGTACCATGCCTTTGGTCATGTGGGGAGGCCATATAGCTTAACACCCGTGCCTTCTGGGCTAAATTCCAATGGAAAAATTACCCGCACCAACGATTATGTGTAACGAACGTATGGTGTAATTATTGGGGGCTCTATGCTAGAGAGTTCCCATGCCATTGGTTATATGAAGTGGTCATGTGTGGTGTTTTCACTAGGGGTTGGGGCTAATTCCTATCCCTTTTCTCTGCCACCCAAACCACAACTCCAATTCAAATAAATAAAACTGAGTATAGGGGTAAGAAACACCCACGAACAAGATGGTAACACAGGCCCTGCCAAAACTTTGACGTGTCCATCCAGAGGTCGAGGGTTCGACCCTAGCATAATTCACCACATTTTACACAGTGGAGGGGTGCCACATGGCAGCCCACGATTGGGCCATGTGGCACCATATCACTTGCCAACAATATGACATGTGTCAACAACTCATTCATCCACATGTCTGCCACATAGCCTGCCCAACTCAACATTGCCATGTCATCCAACTGACAACTCAACATTGCCATGTCATTGTATGGTCATACGGATTGTACGAACAACTGCCACATCAGCACTGTATGGATTGTACAGTTAACAAAATTTTGCATGTTTGGCAAAATGAACAGAACATGATATCTCACTCATACAACGTTTGTTTGAACCCATTCAAGTTGCGTTGGGATTGTGAGGACAAGGCCTACACACATGTCCATTTTGAAGCAATTCTGAGCACTTTGATTTTTGAGCAAAATTTGATCCCTTGGATCACTCCTCCCCATTGGGAAGCTTTTGGACCTCCAAAAGACTACTTTCAGTCTATCTGAAGATGAGGGTATAGTTCCCTCACCTTTCTAACCTCAATCCACTTGGCCTTGCTTGGATTTGTTCCTTTAAGACCAATTCGAAGGTATTCCACATTCCCTCGTTTTGAAATTCTCATCCTCCTGTCAAGGATTGTGTCTTTATGCAGTTTTAAAATATACTCTTGAAAAAATCATCTACAGAAGGAATTTGAACATGTTCTCCTTGATCATCAATCAAAGGAGTCTCATACAATGTCAAATTATCAACATTGACAACTGCATACATTTGCATATAAGGAGGCAAATCCAAATGGAAGGCATTGTTACCAATCTTTTCAAGAATATTGAAAGGTCCATATCTAATTGGTTTCAGTTTTTTACCTTCTGCTTTAAGCCTCTCCTTGCTAATTTAAAGCCAAAATTCATCTCCAACTTGGAAACTGTGATCAACACGATGCTTATCATGTCTTGTCTTGTACTTGGCTTGGCTCTTTTCCAACTATTCTTGTACCATTTGATGCACCAACTGAATTTGTTCAATGAAATTATTTTCCTTATCAATGTCATAATGACCATCAATAGCAATGTCTTTCCCAAAGATAAAATCTAAAGGAGATTTGGGAAAATAACCAAAACATGCTTCAAATGGAGAGGTTTGAGTTGAAGAGTGCTTATCTCGGTTGTAAGCATGTTGAATGTAGTGTAGGTGCTCATCCTAAAGATTAGGATGCTTGTTGCAATAACCATGAAGAAGATGCACTACTGTCCTATTAACCACTTATGTTTGACCATTAGTTTGTGGATGAAAAGTTGTGCTCTTTTTCAGCTTGGTGTCCATGAGTGCCCATAAACTTGACCAAAAGTTCCCAATAAATCGAGAATCATGATCATAAATAATGGATTTAGGCAACCCAAAATGTACCCAAACATGCTGAAAGAACATATGTGTTGTTTGCTCAGTTGTAACTTTCTTCTTACAAGGCATCAAAATACACATTTTGCTGAAATATTCAACCACAACATAAAAATAATCATGATTTTGTTTAGACATAGGTAGACCTCCTACAAAATCCATGGAAATGCTTTCCCAAGGACGAGAAGGAACCAGAAGTGGAGTATACAAACCCAACTTTCAATTGCTAGATTTGCTTATAGCACATAGAGAACATCCTCTTACAAATCTTGAAACACTTTCATTCATTTTAGGCCAATAGAAATACCTTTGCAAATTAGCCACCATCTTGCCTACACCAAACTGGCTATCAATAAGAGAAGAATGAGCTTCCCTTATGATGTTGACTCTTTCCCCTGTGGAATACATAGCTTGCCAAGATCATACAAGAGCTTATCATTCACATGGTAATCCAATTCCTCAACATGGTTAGAATGACACAAAGTTGCATACACATCTTTAAAATCAACATCTAAAGCATATTGTTCAACATAGCTCTCATGGATGATAGAATTATGCTTAAGAATAACTGAAGCACCAACAATAGGCCTAGAAATCATATCAACAACTTTTTTATAAATTCCTTTTTTTATACCTTATAACCAAGTGGAACTGTTGTAGAAAACTCATCCATTTGAAGTGCTTTACTTGTTGCAGCTTCGTTTGTGATTGTAAGTATTGCATTGGTTGATGATCTGTGTGAATGATGGTTTATTTTCCCAACAAATAATGTTTCCTTTTTTTCACACTTTGCACCAAAGCATACAACTCCTTATCATAAGTAGGGTAGTTAATCACTACTCCATTAAAATTTTAAGAATGAAAACAAATGGGCTTACCATGTTGCAACAAGATTGCTCCCATTGCATAATTGCTTGCATTTGTTTGGATCTCAAATGGTTGTCTCAAATATGAAAGTGCAAGAACTGGAGCTGAACTAATCTTCTCCTTCCATGCATCAAATATTTTTTGTTTCTTTCCTCCCCATTGGAAAACTTTCTTTATGCTTTTCACTGCATGTAATGGAGTTGCAATTGAAGAGAAGTTAGCAATAAAATTTCTCCAATATTGGGTTGCTCCCAAAAAGCTTCTTACCTCAATTACATTTTTGGGATTCGGCCAATCCAAAATAACTTTGACCTTGGAGGGATCAATTTCCAGTTCTCCTCCTCCAACAATATGCCTTAAGTAAACAAGTGAGGTCTTTCCAAACTCACATTTGAATATCTTCAAAAATAATTTTTCTTTCTTTAAGACATCCATAACTTGCTTCACATGCATGACATGATATTCACGAGATTTGCTAAATATCAAAATATCATCCAAGTAGACAATCACACAATCATCAAGAAAAGGTCTTAAAACATCATTCATGACTCTCATGAATGTAGCGGGAGCATTGCAAAGTCCAAATGGCATTACCATCCACTCAAACAAACCTTGATTTGTTTTGAAAGTTGTCTTCCAAGTGTCTCCTTCAACAATCCTAATCTGATGATATCCACTTCTCAAATCCAATTTAGTAAAATAATTAGCATCTTTCAATTGATCAAGAAAATCATCAATTCTAGGAAGAGGATAACGATTCTTTACCGTAATATTGTTCAAGGCCCTAAAATCTACACACATCTGCCATGTACCATCTTTCTTTGGCACTAAAACAATTGGTGATCCACATGGCGAAGTGCTTGGCATAATGACCCCTTTGTCCAACAACTCTTGGATTTGTTTTTTAATTTCAACATTCTCCATGACTAACATCCTGTACATACCAATGTTTAGAAGAGGATAATGTTGCTGCAATTGTATCTCATGTTGGATAGCCCTTTTTGGAGGAAATCCATTTGTTTCCTGAAAGATCTCATCATGTTGGTTAACAACCTCATATAAATTAGATTTAAAATTTGAATCACAACCTTGGAAAGATTCTTTTTCTACATTGTCTTTGGGTTTGATCATCAAGAGGTCAAAATTCTTACTAGCATTGACTAATCTCTTCATTTGTCCAACATTTACAAGTGACAAATTCAACTTCTTTGTATGTGCTCTAACAATGTACTCAACTCCATTTTAAAAAAAAATTTACTTGTTCTCATGATGATGAAATATGGCTCTCCTATCATATAAGTATTGGCTTCCCAACACAATACCACATATATCCAAAGGAATAACATTAAGCTCTACCTCATCTATAAAATTTACAGTGATGGCAAATCTAAGTTTACACCTTCTTGTCACTTGCAATTTGGCATTGTCACATATCCATCCTAGTGGGTATGGTTTGGGATGTGGAGTAGCTTCCAATTTTAGTTTCTTGACAACGTCTTTAGATATGATGTTTTCTTGAGATCCAGTATCAAAAAGAGTATCTATTTTGGTATGCTTTGAAATCACCCTAATGTGGAAAAACTCTATTCTTTCTTTTTCTTGTTGAGTTTCATTGAGGCTAATACTACTTGAAGAACTAGTACTTGCAATAGAGTCCTTACCTTGAAAACCCATGGCTGTAATCTTTGTCTCATCACCCGAATTAGAACCTAAATGATGTTGTACGGTTGCAGTAGTCTTTGGTTTCCCCTTATTGTTGAACTTTTTAGGTCTCTTTTTAGGATGAAATTTCCAACAATGGTCTTCATCATGGCCATCCTTTGAACAATGTTTACATGTGAGTTTCTCTCCCTCTTTCTTGACTGAAGCATTATTTCTTCCATTTCCCTTGAACTTCTTCTTTCCTTTGTCTCCATGAACAAAATGTTTCTTGCTGCCCTCTTGAGGTTCATTCCTTCCTCTTGCTTCCAAATGAGTTGCCTATACACAAACTTCATCTAGATTTGAAGATTTTTCCCTTTACCTTGTCTAAAGTTTTTCCAATCCATAATAGCTTTCTGCATGTATGCTGATGGATAAAATTGCCTTTTAATTGCAACAATAAAATCATTCCAATAGGATAAAACTTTACCATGTTTCTTCATGTCCTCTTGAGTTTTGGCTTCCCACCAAATGAGAGTTGCACTGCCCAATATTAAAGAAGCAAGTTGAATCTTAGTTTCATCATCTTGGATTCTTTGTATCCTACAATACACTTCAATATGATGAATCCAGTTATCCAATTTCTCAACATTTACCTCTCCATTGTACATAGGCAATTCAAACATAATATCAATACTAAGCAAAGGAGTTTTACCATGTTCTTTTGGAGAATTTGGAGGTGGTTTTGAAATGGTAGAAGAGGTGGAAGATGGAGGTAAAGGAGGTGGAGAATCACCATTCCCTCCATTTCCCTTCAGGGTTTTATCACCATTGTCTCCATTTCCCTTTGGAGCGTTGGATATTTCACCTTGCAATCTTGCATTTCTTTCTTCAAACAAAACTTTCACCATCTCAGTCATATCATAGAAACATTTTTTGAAAGTTTCTTCCTCTGAAGGAAGAGTTCCACGACTCTCCTCATGAGCCATTCTTGGTGAATATATCCTTGAATCTTGAGGTGATTTGATAGTTCTCCTTTTTTACAGTTGAGAACTTGGCTCTACAAGTTGACCTTCTCCTCTTGTGAGATTCAACCTTGTAAGCATCATAAAAAAAAACACTTGCAAACAATCAAGTCTTCAAAAACCTATGCTCTCATACCAACTTGATCTAAAAAAGAAGAAGACTTGTATCTTTTAAATTATTTGTAAGTGTTAATTATGTGTTCTTGGGAAAAACGATCAATTTGCAAACACATAAATTAAAGAGTTCTCACACTTAAGATGCACATAATAACCGACAAATAACAACCATCAGTAAACACATACCACAACAAATGATAAAGGAGTTCACCCCTCTCTTAGGCTACATCTCCTGATCCAACTTCCAATGGATCTCTTATATTATTTGCTCAAAGTGATAAAAATAGTATTTTACAGTGCTCAAAATTCCAAATAGATGGCTCCAATGGCCCTAGAACATCCAAAAACCCCTAGCTAAGCTCTTTCTACACCTGGTTTGGCCAAAAAGTGAAGACGTTATCTTCCTAGAAAATTTCCCCTTCAAGATTGTTGTCTCTAGTTCTCCAATTCGCACTTGTGTGCGACCAATCCGACTCCCGCGATGTTACTGGGCCAAAAAATGAGCACACCACATCGTTCTGAGAAATGTGGCAAATTGTCGCGTCGTTAGTGCACTGACCCCTTTTCCTGGTGGAGGTGTTGGTCACATGGGGGAATATGGCCACGTTCTAGCACATGTCTTGGCCCCTCGTCGAATAGTGGAGAAATTTCCCATGCCTTTGGTCATGTGGGGTGGCCATATGGCTTAACACCCGCGCCTTCTAGTCTAAACTCCAATGACAAACTTACTTGCGTCAACGGTTATGTGCGACAGACGTATAGTGTAATTATTAGGAGCTCTGCATTGGAGAGTTCCCATGCCATTAGTTCTATGAAGTGGTCATGTGTGGTGTTTGCACCGGGGGCTAGGGCTAAGCCCCGACCCTTTTATCCACCGCCCAAACCATAACTCCAATTCAAATAAATAAAACCGAGTATAGGGGTAAGAAACACCCATGGGTGGGCTAGTATCTTGGGCCATGCCAAACCTTTGACGTGTCCATCCATAGGTCGGTGGTTCGACCCCCGCGGACTTCACCACATTTTACACATTGGAGGGGTGCCACATGGTAGCCCACGACTGGGCCACATGGCACCTTATCACTTGCCAATAATATGACATGTGTCAACAACTGATTTGTCCACTTGTCTGCCACATAGCCTGCCCAACTCAACACTACCACGTTAGCCAATTGACAAGTAAGAACTTCCACATCACTGTACGGTCATACAGATTGTACTGTCAGATGCCATGTCAACACTATACAGACTATACAGTTAGCAAAATTTTGCTTGTTTGGAAAAATGAACAGAACACAATATCTCACTCATACAATGTCCATTTGAACCCATTCAAGTTGCATTGGGATCATGAGGATGAGGCCTACGCACGTGTCCATTTTGAAGCAATTCTAAGAAATTTTATTTTTGAGCAAAATTTGATCCCCTAGATCACATAAAGGAGCCAACGACATCCAAAACCCTAACCCAATGACCTGGATTAGTCAACAACCCTAATTCTTTAACCGAAAATAGAAAACCATCGGTAAAAACCATATACCGAAAAACTTCCCAACAATGGACGCAAAAATCGATGTGACATGAAAAACAAGGCAAAAATGTGATACATTTCTTGAGGAAAAAAAATTCTCAGGGTCGCTACCCCCGAACCCTCGAAGGGGGGCCTAGTGAACACCCTGTGTGCCCGGTGCAATGTAGCAGACACTAGATCTAGTTGTGCAAAGAATATAACAGATACTTTCCAATGTGGTGCAAATGGAAATCGGATGGATCCCTTGTGTATTTAGGCTCTACTTAGCTAGTCAATGCCTTTCACAGAACACGTATAATCTTGGGGATTTACCATCGGGTGGAATCTTTCCTTGATTGAATCCACCACTTGTGCCCATTCTCATAGATGTTCATGGTGTGTTTCCCACCATTGCGCATGTATTCCTTCCAACACTATGTCGAGGGCCTATATTTTGTGGGTCAAGGGAATATTCTCCATTTGGGTAAGGAATGTATCCACCAAGTATGTTCCATCAACCAATATAGGTTATATGGACCTGTCCCAATCTCGTGCGCCGCTTTGATAATTTGCATGCATCGTCTTCTTGAAACCTCATAGAGCTTATGCTACCATCTCTCCATAGCATCCTATGAATTTGTGTCATATTAGCACACACCTCTCTATCTCAGCTCACCATATGCCATGGGATTGACATAATCCTTCCTACACCCTATAATCTCATAGATGTTCTCAATAACGAAACTTTTTGCATCCTCATTTGTGGATTCATTATTATTGTCACCCTAATTTGGATCCAATGTCACAAGAACACACAACGTATCTATTTCAAAGTACATTTTCCATTTCTTCATATTCAAAACTACATTGTTTCCAAATTCCCAATCAATTCTAAGTAGTGCAGGGTAGGGATTTGATTCATCCATGATCTCAATCACCTCAAATTCTACTTTACTCTTTACCCCTTCAATATTCACTTCTACTTTCTCCAGCTAATTGATGGGATAGATTCGATATTGGTAATCCAACCTTAGTTGAATGGGGGACCACACCAAGTTTGGCTTTCCCATCAAATCCTAATATTTCTTCAGCAAAATGTTTGCATCGGATCCTAGGTCCAATGTGACACCGTCCATATCATAGCTCTTGAGTTCAATTTTCATTTTGAACTCTCTTCCTGTGCGCTTATGTTTTCTCACCTGGAACACATCCCTTTCTTGCAGTGGGGAAGATATAGATATAGTTGTCTCTTCTTCCCCCATACATCTTGTCAACATTTGTGTTAACTTCTATTTAGCCTCAATATCACTTGACATTTTCAAAAAACAATGTAGGAAGTTACTCGATCCTCTTCTTTCTCCTCAAAGCAATTGTTTCTCTGCATTTCTTCTTGTGTCATGTGTCGCATATCTTCATGCACACACTCCTCTATTGCTTTTTGTTTGCCTTGCTGCACCTCTTCATGTATGCAGTCTTCCTCTAGTGACTTATGTTTTTCACGTTGTATCCCTTCATGTGCACATGCCTCCTCTAATGATTTCTATGTTGTGCAATGTAACTCTTCATGGACATCAACCTCCTTTAATAGTGTTTGTGTGGTTTTTTGTAGCTCTTTGCACACCTAGGATTCTTCTAGTGACCTTTGCTTCATGTGTTGTAACTCTTCATGTGCTTTGTCTTCCTCTAGATCCATTTATGTGTTGCAAAACAATTTCTTTTGTAATGTACGTCAAAATTGGGAAGTTCATGTGCCACTTTTCTTATCTTACCTTCGATGTTATGACCCGAGCTTTCTCCAATTTCTAAGTCCATTCTTGTACGAATTCCTCCTTGGGTTACCACTCTCACATCAAATTATTCCTTTGTCTTTTGATCTTTGTGTGGATCTGTAGTCACCATATTGTAGTGTGCCTTCTTCTCTTCTTCATTTTCCAATAAGTATGGGAAATATTCAGTGAGACTCTCTATACTGTGACAGTGCCCAAACAAAGTGCATGATTTGGTACAAAATCATGAAATGTGGCCCACCTCGCCACAATTAAAACAAATAGGTGGTGATGTAGGAGCATCGTCAACAAGCACACGTGGAGAGACAACTCAATGCCTTAGCATGCCTTTGAATCATTTCAGAATCTTAACCAATGGCGTTTCCTGCATTTTTTTTTTTGAAATGATCGGAAATTGAAGAAGATCAAATGCTTGGGAACTAAATAATCACGAGTGATCTAGGAGTTTCACTCCTAGACTTTAATGTAACAGAACTTAAGTAGTAGTTAGTTTTTTTCGAGAAGACGAGTAGTCGGAGGGAACCCTAAGAACCCTTTGAGATAAATAGAGGTGTTGTATGCCTGAATAAGGCTGCGGCAAATTAGTAGGAGATTGTTGTGATTTAGTTGTTGTTGAGTTTTTAGTTCTTGTTTTTTCATAACTATAGCCATTTTCATTTGAATGAATATAACATAGAAAACTTGATCCAATTAATAGTGTTTCTATTGTTTACAATTCCATGTTATCTTGTTTTCATGAATGAATGAGTTATGTTGTTGAGTATATGAACTACGAAGTGTTTGGATAAGTTTTGATTGTTTCTATTTGTTGAGTTCATGCAAGGTGTGCATACATTCCACAAGGAGTGCACTGACAGAGTCTGTTTCGACTCAGAATCTTAGAAGAGATAGCGTGAAATTTCCATTTGCAAGGAGTGCAAAGTGACTACTGCAAGGTGTGCACATCTGCCTGCAAGAACTTAAGTCTTGCGTGAGAATCTGCTGCAAGGAGTGACAGAGTCTGTTTCGACTCATAATCTCAGAAGAGATGGTGTGAAATTTCCTTTTGCAAGGAGTGCAAAGGGACTACTACAAGGTGTGCACAGTCACCCGCAAGAAGCTAAGTCTTGCGTAAGAATCTATTGCAAGGAGTGCACAGATTTGAAATTCAACTAAGTGTCGAAATAACCCTTTAAGGAGTCAAAGGAGTAGAGAGAGAAAAATATCAAGACAGATAGTGGGAGAAATATTCAAAAGGAGTGAAGCTATGAAGGTTTCACGAGTCATTGACTAAGATCCATCTAGGAGGGAGTGGGATCATTCTAGATCATTGGATCTGGGTAAAGCACATGAGTTTTAAGTCTCTACGTGCACATAGGAGAAAGGATTCGTTGAAGTCTTGAAGAGACCAGGGAACATCCATCATCTAGAGGAACATGTGGTGTAATATCTATAACTCCAGAGTGAAATCACTTCGGTAGTTTTGTGGACAAGGAGAAAGAGAAATCACCAAAGAGTTGAAGTAGATCCTGGTCATTGGTTGTCAGGTGGGTACGTGTCAATAGATCTGACACTTCGGGGAAAGTCACTTCGAGGATTTTAGTTGAGGAGTTGAAACTCCCAAACCCTAAAGATCCCAAATAAATCATAGTTTTTTGGTTCAGAAGGACACACGATAGAGATCTGTCAACATTGGGTGAAACCTCTCTAGGAGAAAGCGAGTGTGTAGGAGTTGAGACTCTCGAAGCATGAAGAGTCGAAGTTAACCAAGTCGTCGATTTGTGAGGGACACACATCGATAGATCATCGTGTTTGAGTGAAACCACTCTGAGAGAAAGTGAGTGTGCAGGAGTTGAGACTCTTGAAGCTCGAAGAACCAAAGTGAACCATAATCGTCGATCTGTGAAGGACACGTGTCAACAGATCGTCATCTTCATTTGAAATCACTCCGAGAGAAAGCAAAGGCTGAGAGTTGAAACTCCCAAAGCCTGAAGAGTCGAAGTGAAAAAAAGCCATAGACTCATGAGAGACATGCGCCGACAGATCGTCGACTTTGGGTGGAAGTACTGTGGAGGAAGCAAGAGTTGAGAGTTGAAACTCCTGAAGCCCGAAGGGCATAATCAATTGTAGTCGTTGGTTTGGAACGAAGGTACGCGTCGATAGATCATGGAGATCTAGGAGTGCATGCAGAAGGAGGAAAAGGGTCGTTGACTAATAGTTGACCAAGGCAGAGAGAGAGGACTGACCTCAATCATCGATTAAGAGGCAATGCCCAAGGTCACAAGATCGATGGTCACACTTAATTGCGGGGACAGAAAGTGATCGAGTTTTAAAAATCTTAGAGCGGGCCACAATTGAAACCATGGTATTGATAAAGGGATATGTGGCGGCAGATAGTGAATTATGGGGAGAAACGTGATGTGGTCTCAAACCACTCTAGGCTTCCCCACAATTGTGTTCTTATGTGAGGACATATCCCAAGGTCACATACGGGAAAGGGCTAACGAGAGAGGAGCTAGTGCCTGGAATTTGATAGTTCAATAGCGTGAAGGAAGAGGTTGTGGGTTTTATACGACCTGCACCAAAAGACTAAAAGGGCATGAGTTTAATCTCAAGTGAGGCCATTAAGGTTTCATAGAGTCGATTCATCTTGGAGAATCAAAGATCCTGGATTGGGAGGTCGCGTAGCCCCGAGGGGGAGTAGGGGGGTCTGCATCAAGTGGTATCATAGCCTGAATTTGTTTTGGGTAGAAAAAGAGAGCTCGAATTTGTACTTTGTGTGTGATAACCAGTCAACAAAATGCAACCAAGGAGACATGTGGAGCCATCTTTATCCAATCATGCTGTAGAAAGAGAAACAAGAGAGCTTTGTGCAAGATTAGAGGTGATGGAGGCAACGTAAAGGAGAGCACCTGATGCTGGGGACATCAATGATGAAAAAAGTGAAGAAGTAGAAGTCGAAGAAGCTGTAGGGGAAAATGTTGTCGAGGAATGCTTGCTGAGAGTGGTTGTTAAATTGGGAGCTAGAGCAAATATATAGATCTCAATGTATGAAGACAACTTGGATGCTGAAGAATTGTTGGATTGGATAAGATCCATGGACAAATATTTTGACTATGAAGATGTCGATAAGGAGAAAAAGGTGAGACATGTTGTCACCAAACTAAAAGGAAATGCAACATTGTGGTGGGATGAACGTCATGTTGAGAGGAGAAGCAAAGGAAAACATAAGATAAAGAATTGGGATAGAATGGTATCCAAGCTCAAGGATAAATTCATGCCCAAATATTATTAGATCAATCTATTCAGGAAGTTGCAGAACCTGAGACAGAAGGGTATGACAATGAAAGAGTACACGGAGGAGTTCTACAAGCTGAATATCAGGACTAGACAACGAGAGAAGGATGAGTAAAAATTTTCTAGGTATATAAATGGCCTGAGATACGAAATCCAGGATGAGATCAACATGATGTCAGTGAGGAAAATAAAGGATGCTTATCATATTTCTATGAAGACAGAGGAGAAGTTGGCCAGGAAATAGAGTCAACGAAAATGAGGTAGAAGCCCAAGAAAAGGAAATGGAGTTGCTCATGATAAGGCACATAAACCTATAGGTGAGACTGAGAAACCACACAGTCACTTAGAAAGAGGAGGGAGTTCCCGAGGAAGACAAGGTGGTGGAAGAAGTTATTCTAGAGAAAGAGGAAGAAGCAGAGGAGGAGAAGTAAGGTGTTATGCCTGTGAAAAGACATGACACATGTCTTGGGAATGTCCAGAGAAAATGAAAGAAGGAGGAGGTGAAGCTCACATTTTGGAAGCACAAAAAAGGGATGTTGAAGCAGAAGGCATAGAGGATGGAAAATCCCTTATGTTGAGGAGGGTTCTCTTAAAACCAGAGCTAGAAATTGAAAAGCTAGTGCAGAGGAACAATTTATTCAGGAAAACTTGAAATACTAAAGACCTAGTACGCAAGGTGATAATTGACAGTGGGAGAACTTATAACTTAGTAACTATAGAGATGGTGGAGAAATTGAAGATGGAGGCAACTACACATCCAAGGCCATATAAAGTCTCATGGTTGCAAAAGGACACCAAGTAATGGTAACTAAACAATGCCTTGCTAGATTTAAAATATGTGGATATAGAGATGAGATTCTATCTAATGTAATTCCCATGGATGTATGTCATGTTTTGTTGGGAAGACCATGGCAGTTTGACAGGAATTTCATTCATGATGGGAGAAAGAGCACTTACACTTTGGAAAAGAATGGTAGGACACACATGTTGCTTCCAATAGAGGAGAAGAAAATAAAAGAAGAAGCCAACACAAGCATACTTCTCATGAGTGGGAAGGAACTCCTGAGTGAAGTTAAAAGGGAACATGAGATGCAATTTGTTATGGTGAGAAAACCCTGAGTTGTACTTACAAGTACTTCTATGGATGATTTGCCTGAAGAAGTTCAATAACTGTTGGAGAATTTTGCTGACATAGTAGTGGACGAGTTGCCTAACTCATTGCCACCCATCATAAGTATCAGCCGTCATATTGATTTGATACCAGGAGAAAGTTTGTCGAACAAAGCAGCATACAAATTGACAACTCAAGAGAATGAGGAGGTAAGAAAGCAAGTCCAGGAATTATTAGACAAGGGTTTGGTTAGAGAAAGCTTGAGTCCATGTGTAGTACCAACTGTGTTAAGTCCAAAGAAGGATGGAGGATGGATAATGTGGACAGACTCGAGAGCCATAAATAAGATCACCATCGTGTATAGATTTCCTTTTCCAAGAATGGATGACTTAATGTATTGCTGAAGTGGAGAAAATTTATTTTCTAATATAGATTTGAAAAGTGGATATCACCAGATAAGGATGAGAGAAGGTGATGAATGGAAAACAACCTTTAAGACAAATGAAGGGTTGTATGAGTGGCTTGTTATGCCATTTGTCTTAACAAATTCCCCAAGTACTTTTATGAGGTTGATGAATGAAATACTGAAAGACTTGATTCACAAGTTTTTGGTTGTATATCTGGATGATATACTGGTCTTTAGAAAGACTAAAGAGGAGCATTTGAAACATCTGACATTAGTGATGAGGAGATTACAGCAAAAGAAGTTGTTGATAAATTTGAAGAAGTCCTATTTTATGAAGACTTAACTCATTTACTTGGGTTTTGTGATCTCTTCAAATGAATTAAAGATGCATCTAGAGAAGGTGAAAGCAGTCAAAGAATGGCCATCATCAAGGAGTATGTTTGAAGTGAGAAGCTTCCATGGATTACAAATTTTCTATAGGAAGTTCATCATAAATTTTAGTGGAATTTGTGCACCAATGATAGATACAGTGAAGAAGAGGCACAAGTATTTCAAATGGACAGAGGAGGTCGAGAGGAGCTTCAATATATTGAAGGAGAAGATAACAGAATGACCAATTTTGGTCTTACCAAATTTTGGAAAGACATTTCAAGTGAGATGTGATGCAAGTGGAGTTGCAAGTGGAGTAGTCTTGAGCCAGGATAATAAACTGGTTGCATATTTCAGTGAGAAACTAAATGTGACTAAGAGAAAGTACTCCACATATGATAAATAATTTTATGCCATAATTCAAGCCTTGAATAAATGGAGGCACTACCTTGTTCCAAAGGAATTTGTCTTGTACATCGATAACCAAGCTTTACAATTCATAACCAGGTAAGAGAAGTTAAACCAGAGACATGCTAGGTGGATAGTGTTTATGCAAAATTTCACTTTTGTCATTAAAAATATTTCTGGTAATGCTAACAAAGTTGTTGATGCATCAAGCATGAGATGTTTGATTTTGTAGGAATTCCAGGTCAAGACCTTGGGGTTTGAACACCTTAAGGATATGTATTGTGATGATCTAGATTTCAAGGAAGCATACAAAGCATGTGAAAATCTTGTGATAAGAGACAAGAGCCAGTGGGCAGAGTATATGATTCAAGAAGGATTGTTGTTCAAGGGAAATCAATTGTGCATACCAAAATTCTCAATGCGGGATAACCTTTTGAAGGAAAAGCATAGTGGAGGATTGGTTGGACATTTCGGCCATGATAAAACATTTGTAAAGTTGAGCAGTTCATACTATTGGCCAGGTATGAGAACATAAGTGACAAAATTTGTGAATAGCTGTAGAATTTGCCAACATGCAAAAGGAAAAAGATAGAACACCAGATTGTATCAACCATTGCCAATACCAGAGAGGCCTTGGGATGCAATAAGAATGGATTTTGTGTTGGGACTACCAAGGACACAAAGAGGATGTGATTCCATATTTGTGGTGGTGGATATATTTTCAAAAATGGCACACTTTGTCCCATTCCAGAAGACCGGTGATGCAACACATTTTGCAAATTTATTTTTCAAGGAAGTTGTTCGACTTCATGGATTACAAAAAAGTATTGTCTCAGACAGAGATACCAAATTCGTTGGTAATTTATGGAGAACATTGTGGAAGAAGTTGAGGACACATTTTTTCTTAAGCTCATCTTATCACCCTCAGACAGATGGATAGACTGAGGTGGTGAACAAAAGTTTGGGAAACTTATTGAGGAGTCTGGTCACTGAACATCATAGTCAATGGGTTTATATTCTGCCACAAGAAGAATTTGCATACAATGACTCACCAAAAAGGAGCACTAGAAAGAGCCCATTCCAAATATTGTATGGAATGCATCCAAGAGGAGTAGCTGAGTTGAGAGACTTGGAACAGAGTGAGATCAGAAGTGCTAGAGTAGAATATTTTGCTGCAGAAATGTAGAAGCTCCATAACCAGATCAGAGAGCAGTTGCAAAACTCTAGCCAAGACTACAAGTGTAGAGTTGATCAACATCACAGAGAGATTCAATTTGAAGTAGGATATCAAGTTTTGGCACATCTCAAGAAAGAAAGGTTCCTAAGGGGAACATATAACAAGATGAAGATGAAGAAGATAGGACCATGTAAAATCTTAAGAAAGTTTGATGCAAATTCCTATGATATTGAGCTTCTAGATGATGTGGGCATATCACCCATATTCAACATATCAAACATGTATCCTTACAGCAAAGATGAAGTAGGAGAAACAAAAGATCAGAAAGAGATTCAATGGGAAAATCAAATTTCTGTAGCAGAAAAGCCACAGATGGAGAAGATCAACGATGAGAGGATTGGTGAGAAAACAAGGAGGAAGACCTATTTTGAATATTTGGTCAAGTGGAAGGGACACCCGGTAGAAGATGCTAGTTGGGTAAATGAAGCTGATATCTAGAAGCATGGAAAGTCAGTGCAGAATCTCATGGATAGGAGTCCATGAATTTTTTTCCATTGGAGTATGATGCAGGAGCATCGTCAGCAAGCACACGTGGAGAGACAACTCAATGCCTTTGAATCATTTCAGAATCTTAATTTCTGGTGTTTCCTGCATTTTTTTTTTTGAAATGATCGAAAACTGAAGAAGATCAAACACTTGGGATCTAAATAATCACGAGTGATCTAGGAGTTTCACTCCTATACTTTAATGTAATAGAACTTGAGTAGTAGTTAGTTTTTTTTGAGAAGACGAGTAGTCAGAGGGAACCCTCAGAACCCTCTAAGATAAATAGAGGTGTTGTATGCCCAAATGAGGCTACTGCAAATTAGTAGGAGATTGTTGTGATTTAGCTGTTGCCAAGTTTTTAGTTCTTGTTTTATCATAGTTGTAGCCATTTTCATTTGAATGAATATAACAAAGGAAAATTGATCCAATGCATAGTGTTGCTATTGTGTACAATTCCTTGTTATCTTGTTTTCATGAATGAATGAGTTATATTGTTGGGTATATGAACTGTGAAGTGTTTGGATAAGTTTTGATTGTTTCTCTTCATTGAGTTCATGCAAGGTGTGCATACAATCCGCAAGGAGTGCATTGAAAGATTCTGTTTTAACTCAAAAGCTTAGAAGAGATAGCGTGAAACTTCCATTTGCAAGGAGTGCAAAGTGACTGATGCAAGGTGTGCACATTCGCCCGCAAGAAATTAAGTCTTGCGTGAAAATCTGCTGCAAGGAGTGACAGAGTATATTTCAACTCATAAGCGGTAGCGTGAAATTTCCATTTGCAAGGACTGCAAAGGGACTGTTGCAAGGTGTGCAGAGTCTCCCGCAAGAAGCTAAGTCTTGCGTAAGAATCTATTGCAAGGAGTGCATAGATCCAAAATTTGACTAAGTGTCGAAATAACCCTTTAAGGAGTCAAATGAGTAGAGAGAGAGAAATCTCAAGAGAGATAGCAGGAGAAATATTCAAATGGAGTGAAGCTATGAAGGTTTCACGAGTCACTGACTAAGATCCATCTAAGAGGGAGTGGGATCATTCCAAATCATTGGATCTAGGTAAAACACACAATTTTTAAGTTTCTGTGTGCACATAGGAGTGAGGATTTGCCGAAGTCCCGAAGAGACCAGGGATCATCCGTCATCCAGAGGAACAGGTGGCGTAAGATCCATAACTCCAGCGTGAAATCACTTCGGGATTTTTGTGGACAAGGAGAAAGAGAAATTGCCAAAGAGCTTAAGTAGATCCTAGTCATTGGTCACCAGGGGGTACGTGTCAACAGATCTAAGACTTCGAGGAAAGTCACTTTGATTATTTTATTTGAGGAGTTGAAACTCTCGAACCCCGAAGAGCCAAAGTAAATCGTAGTCATCCAGTTCAGAAGGACATGCGACAAAGATCCGTGAACTTCAGGTGAAACCTCTCCGGGATAAAGTGAGTGTGCAGAAGTTGAGACTCCTGAAGCCTGAAGAGCCAAAGTGAATCACAGTCATCGATCTGTTAGGGACACATGTCAGCAGATCATTGTCTTTGAGTGAAACCAGTCCAGGAGAAAGAGAGTGTGCAGGAGTTGAGACTCTCGAATCCCAATGGACCGTAGTGAACTATAATCATTGATCTGTGAGTGACAAATGTCGATAGATCGTCGTCTTCAGGTGAAAGCACTCCAAGATAAAGAGAAGGCTAAGAGTTGAAACTCCCAAAGCCCAAAGAGTCGAAGTGAAACAAAATCATCGATATGTGATGGAAACACATTGACAGATCATCGAATTCGGGTGGAAGTACTGTGGAGGAAGCAAGAGTTGAGAGTTGAAACTCCCAAAACCCGAAGGGCAGAATCAATCATAGTCGTTGGTTTGGAAGGAGGGCGTGAGTTGATATATCGTGGAGATCTAAGATTGCATGTGGAAGGAGGAAAAGGGTCACTGAATGATAGTTGACCAAGGCAGAGAGAGAGAATCGACCTCAGTCATCAATCAAGAGGCAACGACCGAGGTCACAAGATCGACGGTCATGCTTAATTGCAGGGACAAAATGTGATCGGGTTTTAAAAATCATAGAGAGGGCTGCAATCAAAAGCACAATATTGCCAAAGGGATATTTGGTGGTAGATAGTGAATTGTAGGGAGAAAAGAAGTGTGGTCTCAAACCACTCTAGGCCGCCCCACAATCACGTGCTTATGTGAGGACATAGCCCGAGGTCACATACAAGAAAGGGCTAACAGGAGAGGAGCTAGCACTTGAAACTTGATAGTTCAGTAGAACGAAGGAAGAGGTTACGTGTGTCATAGGACCTACACCAAAATACTGAAAGGGAATGTGTTTAATCTCAAGTGAGGCCACTAAGGTTTCAGAGAGGCAATTCGGCTCGTAGAATCAAAGATCCTTGACCAGGAGGTCATGCAGCACCAAGGGGGAATAGGGGGGTCTACATCAGGTGGTCTTCCTCCACCACTGCCATATCCTCATCCTCTTCCTCATCCATATCCTCCTCTTATACCTCCTTGGTATCCTCCTCTATCCACACCTCCATGATCACCACCTTTCTATTCTTCCCGTAATCGAAAGCCATTTGCAGTGTGATCTTGCATCAATTGAAGTGTCTGATAGTTGTTCACATCATTCCCCATAGATTTGTAGAATTTGAAAAATGGAGTATGCATAGTCATATGATATTTTAGTAGTGTTGGGCATCGAGGAGGTATATATCCCCATTATTTTCACATCTCGCCCCACTTGGTCTGATGTCTAGTTGGAAATGGATTTAGCACACTTGTCTCCATGTATATCCCTAGCATTTGGCATTTATTCCTATGGTGAACGTCTATGCAACACATATTACAACACACATGCTCACATGCCACCTTAGCCTTAGCCTTATCTTGTAACTACATTGTGATATTTGCAAGCTGGGATTGCACCTACACCAACATTGTTGATGTCTCACCACCTCCTAGTATAGATTCTAGGTGCATCACAATCTCCATGGACTTCAACTATGTTGTTACCTTTTGTTGGGTGAGAGGGACTTGAATATGGGGTAGTAGGCTTGTAATAAACCACTCCTTGTTTTAGATGTCTTGGATTTGAAATGTTGGTCTATCCAACAATATATTGAATCATTGTTCAGAGTCCCATATGGTTTCTTCAACCTATTGCTTGATCTCTTTGATCTTAGTGATACACTGTGATTTTGACTTAGGCTTTTGAAACTCCCTGAGAAGATCTCTCTTAATCTTTGTCAAGGACCTAGTATGTCTTTTCAGTGTAGCTGCCATGTACTTCATATACGATGTCAGAGCTCTGTCTTTGAAGGTGGTCTCTAGTTGCATTATATTAGACACTTCATCCATGATTCTCTTCATAGACCATATAGCTTCACATGTAAAATAATGTTACTCTACATCATCCCATGGAACATGGGTAGCCTTGGAGTTGTGTCTTGGTTTGCCATAGTAAACCTAGTATTGTGACCTCCCAACTGACTATTGGATGTTGGTGATACAGATGTTGAGATTGAAACTATTTATTGCAAAGTATTGTTGACTTTGACTTCTTCTTCACTTGTATCTTCTCTTCTCCTTTCTTCTACTCCTATATCCACACTTTCTTCGCTTATTTTTTCTTGATTACAAATGTGCAAGGGGGGTGGTTCAAAGAGGAGGTTCCTCCATATTTTCTAATTTTCTTCATTGAGGGATCCCAAAGAGATTCCTACTTGTAGTTGCACAAGTCCATTCTGGTCCTACCCCCAATTTGGATCGCTTAGCATTGGATCGTTTCTGGTCCTTCCAGGGCCCTATCATAATTGGGGGTAATGAGCTTAGAATTGGATCGCTTCTGGTCCTACCAGGGCCCTATCCTCAAGTCTATCCCAACTCAATGGCGTCTGACATGGTCACCCATAAAGAAGCTCAAACGATGTCATCTTAATGGTACCTTGATAGCTGTTGTTGTATGCAAACTCTACCAGTGGAAAGAACTCTTCCCAACACTTCTGTTGGTCCATCACATACATACACACTATATCTTCCAAAATTTCATTCATTCTTTCTGTCTTCCTGTCTGTCTCAGGGTGATATGTTGTACTAAAGTTCAGTTGTGTCCCCAAATATTTTTGGAAACTGGTCCAAAAAGGTCTTGTAAACACCGGTCCTTTATCAGATATGATCCTTTTTGGCACGACATGTAATCTCACAATCTCATTGATAAAAAACTATCACTATGTCTGGCACCTGATATGTCATGCACACATGAATAAAATGTGCACTCTTCATCAGAGTGTCAACTACCATAAAAATTGAGTCGTGCCTCCTTGTCATCAGCACAATCCAACAATAAAGTCCATCGAAATGACCTCCCATTTCGATTCTGAAATAGCATGTGGCTGTAGTAATATTGTCGGATGTCTATGTTCACTTTCACTTGCTGACATTCCAAACATCTCTCCACATAGCTAGATATGTTTTCTTTCATTCATTTCCAAAATAATAAAGGCTTAAGTTTTGCCCTCATCTTTGTGACTCCCGGATGAGCCATGTACACTGCTCTATGATATTCTCTTAAAGATCAAACTTCTCAATTTGTCGTTAGGAGGTATGTAAATCTGATTATTATACTTCATTAATCTGTCGTTTTCCAATGTATAACCTTCAAACTTTGGTACCGTCATGGTGTCTTGTCCGATATTTTCCCTAACCTCTTTATACTAGTCATCGTCGAACTTTATAGTTAGAATCTTTTCTCGAAGATTCGTCTGAAGAGGTATCACCGAGAATATGCATGGTCTCCGACTCAATGCATCTTCCACTATGTTCACTTTCCCTTTTATGTAAGTAATCTCAAAATTGTATTCGCTAAGCAATTCTGACCAACTCCTTTGTCGCGTGTTCAAGTCACTCTACGTAAATATGTACTGCAATCCATAGTGATCTGTTTTTAGTTCAAATTTCCATCCAATCAGATAGTGTCTCCACACTCTCAAGGCATCAAGGATATTTTAAGGATGAAAATTTGTTTTTAAATGTAGAAACCTTAGCGAATCTTACTAATCCTTCATATGCCTACTATAAATTTTTGGCGATATTTTTGTACAAATATTCAAATTTCTAAGGATTTTATATAGTTTGTATAAAATTTTGGCTATTTTTAAGCTAAAATAATTTTATCTTATAGAATTTGGGCAAATCATTTTTAGAATAGCGAATCTTTTTTGGGGAAAAACCATGGAAAATTATCCCATGAGAGAAATTTAGCCCCTAAAATCATCCTTGCAAGGCATACATAATGGCCAATAACTCCAAATCATGAGTTGCATAATTCTCCTCATGCTTTCTTAATTTTCTTGAGATGTAAGCGATCACTCGACCGTCTTGCATCAAAACTCCTCCTAAGCCTTCATTGGATGCATCTGTGCATACAAATAATTCCTTGTACATGTTGGGGACCTTTAGTATCGACGTTGTCGTCAACATCCCCTTGATCCTTTGAAATTATTCCATGCACTTCTCGGTCCATACAAACTTCTGGTTTTTCTTCTACAATTCTGTGATTGGATTTTCTATCTTTGAAAAACCTTCGATGAACTGTTAGTAATATCCTGCTAAACCCATAAAGTTGTGTACTTGTAGTATGTTTGTAAGCACAGGACATTCCATAATATCCTATACTTCCACTGTATCCACAACAATGACTTCGATAGATATAACATGCCCTAATTAATGAATCCTTGATTGCTAAAAAGAGCATTTCAACAATTTTCTACATAATTTGTTTTCTCATAAACATTGTAGTACTAAGCGCAAATGTTCGTCATGTTATTCTATCATCCGAGAATATATCAATATGTCATCAATAAATACTTGAAAAAACTTTTCCAAGTATTCAGGAAACACCCCATTCATCAAGCTCATGAATACCCCGGGGGAATTTGTCAGTCCAAACGGTAAAATGGTAAAATCGTAGTGTCTGAACCTCATCTTGAAGGTGGTCTTAGGAATATCTTCCTCTTTAATTCACAATTGGTGATATCCATATCTCAAGTTGATCTTTGAAAACACCGTCATGCCCTTCATTTGATCAAACAAATCATCTATTCTTGGCAATGGATACTGGTTCTTGATCGTCACCTTGTTCAATTGACAGTAGTCAATACAAAGTCTCCACGACCAATCCTTATTTCTTATGAAAATAACAGGAGCACCCCAGGGTGACACACTTGGACATATAACTCCTTCAACTACATTTTTAACTCTTGTAATTCAGGTGTCAACATTTGATAAGGTGTTCTTTCTATTAGTTTAGTTCCAGGTTTCAGGTCGATAGTAAACTCCAAATCTCTTTCAAGTGGCAAGCTTGATAACTCTTCTGGAAACATGTAAGAAAATTCTCGTACTACCAAAAGGTTTTCTAATCCTTCTACCTTTCCCTTGTCGTTTAGTGCTAATATTGCATATAACTTACATCCTTTACGCATGCTCTTTTGTAGATGTAGGGAAGAAATGAACCGCAAGGACACTCCCTGGATTCTTCCTACGATCTCTCTTCTATGTCCCTCATTGTCGGTCAAACTAAACTGCTTCATCTTACAGTTGAGTATTACATTATGCAATTCCAACCAGTCCATACCGATCACGACGTCATAAGATCTTAATATTGTGACATATAGTTTAGACTTCGTTACAAAATACCCTAAGTTAATGCGACAGTTTGTAACCCTTCCTCCAACCTTCTATTTGGCCCCCGAAGCCATTTCTATGTATTTAATCTCGTCATGTTCGACTACCTTTACCTTAATTATTTTCATCACTGCACTAGAAATAAAGCTCTCTGTAGCACCGAGATCTATCAAAATACTAAAAATTTTGTCAGCAATTATACCTGACATCTCGAGCAAAGTGGAATGGTGCTCGGGCTGGTGGTTATTCACCGCTGCATGAATCCTGTGGGCATTACCCAAATCTCCAACTGTAGTGTGTCCTGTTGATCTGACCACTTTTTCCTTCTCAACCAGAAAATCTTGCTGGTAATGTGGCTCTCCACATGTCCAAGATCCAGTCTTCGGTCTAGTACTTCTGGTCCCTAAAGTAGAGGTTTCTCGCTTACCAACCTGAAATCTTGGTCTGTTATGATGAATAGGCCTAAACTTTTGCTGTTGCGAGAGACACTACTATTGATATTGTGGTCCTCGGTAGGGAGTCCTTTGCTATGGAACCAATCATTGTGGTGTCGTGAACATGGGTCCTCTAGATGTATCTCGATACCCTGATGTATGTCTAGTTGGTGTATGATGTTGTTGCATACCTGATGTCGTTTGTCCAGTCAGTCTTGCAGGAGTCCTACCCTGACCCCGTTGTTTAGAGCTTCCTCAGCTATGATGGCCTTCTGGACTGCATCGTGCAACATTTGAGGCATTAGGATCCTCACCTTCAGATGAATGTTGAAGTTAATGTCGAACATGAACCTAT
>SNQJ01S0000360.1:277472-377940 GCA_010110895.2 Picea sitchensis
TTTAACATCACGGAGTGGCTTAACAACACACTCCGTCACCGACTGTCCTACACCTCGGGGACAATTTTTGAATAGGATTTTACTTTCATTCAAGGATTTACAATTAATAATGTCAATCCTGAATTAATTAATTAAATTTGACAATGCTTAAATATTTTACAAGGTTTAATTATTCTCTCAAGGTTTTCTAGGCCACCTAGATTCATTGACTCAAGTGTTACTTTTGCGACATGCCCTTCAAGATGCACTCCGTGCTACAAGGGTGCCACTCGCCTTTGACTGGTTTTGGTAGTTGTCCAACCCTTGGAGTCAACACTCCATTCGAGCAACCTTGTGAGAAACTAAGGGATTTTAAGGAATAAGGACCCTGCCTTATTGCGTACCCTTTAGAAATCTTCGTGAGCGACTATCTCAGTCTGCTCTCACAACATCATGGACCTCCCGAACTAGGTAATCATTAACCTACAATTTGAGCCACGGTGGGAGTGCTAGTAGGCTATGATAGGGATGATACCACATCTCTCCATCCATATCTAGTCTATGTGCATAGCCCCTTTACTCCTTATGTGATTCAGATTAGCAAGCAATCGTCAACATGCATCCATCAACGAAATATTGTCAACGATCCATATATAAAATCATACTATAATCGATCATATGTCACATATGCATAAATGAAATACTCAAACAAATACAGTCCACTCCCTGACTCAATCTAGAGTCCAAGGAGGTCAATCGATGGCATCGACACCCACAATCTGTCAAGTGTCCTGCACACTCAGGGAAGACTTGTCAATAACATCTGTCAATACATATATATCAAATAACATTAAATCATAATCCATCAAAATGATCATAAGAATCAATAAGAGAAATATATAACCATGTACTATAACCGATCACTTGCATGCAAGTGTCCTCAAAGAATAAGTTGATAACATGTGCTCACAAGAGCAGGATGTTAGATATGCCCGCGAGATTGTGGTTAGAGTTTCCATGTGGGAATAGTTGTAGCATGGAAACTATTCCCAAAGGCTTATGGACAGAGTTGCCACATCTCTTCTCACAAGCATGCGGGTAGAGTTGTAACATCTACAACTCTTCCCACAAGCCTTTGGGTAGAGTTTCCATGTAGCAAACTTAGATAACTAAATTTGGAGCTTTATAAAAGCATGGGAATGCACTTACATTAGGTCACTTTCTAATGTTTTAGTCTCTCAATTTACAAGGTAGACTTTGTCTCTTTTACACAACAACCACTTTTATGTTTGAAAATGAAAATCTAAACATGTAGACAGGTGTAAAATTTTCTAAGACACCCTCAAAAACTTGAATCACTAAAATTGCAGGCATGTAAAGACTTGGGCATGCATTTTAGTGAAGCATGGTGTGCATTTCTACACAAATGAGGAAATTACAGTTTGAAATAAAAATAAGTATTTTTCTCAATCATGTATTCCATTTTAGTCTTTCTAGAGTCTTGTACATGTTGATATGTCTATTTGTTTATTTAATTATTATTTAGTCATATAACCTTGTATTCTTTGATGATTTTTGTAGGTCTTCATAATGGAAATGCAACTAACAACTAGCCTATGTGTGATGTGGTTATACAAGCTCCTTCCTCATTGAGCTCATGGGCGTGGGTAGTTAGTACTCATTTTTCCATTTTAGTTAGTGTCTCTGCACAATTACCAAAGATTCATGTATATTTCAACCCTTTACCAAATTATTGGCACAAATCACCCTAGTATATAGTCTTTAGGGTTTACAACAAAGCCATAGTCCTATAACTTGTGACTTGTAAATTACCAAAACCATACATGGGTGTGCATTTCCATTAGGTCACTTTCTATTGTTTTGGTCTCTCGATTTACAAGTTAGACTTTACCTCTTTTACACAACAATCACTTTTATGTTTGTAAATGAAAATCTAAATATGTAGACATATGTAAAATTATCTAAGACACCCTCATAAACTTGAACCACTCAAATTGTAGGCATGTAAAGACTTGGGTGTGCATTTTACTGAATCTTGGCCTGCATTTCCACATAAATTCAAAAATTACAATTTAAAAGAAAAACAAGTATTTTGCTCAATCATGTATTCCATTTTAGTCTTTCTAGAGTATCATACATGTTGATATGTATATTTATTTATTATTCATTCATATAACATTTTATTCTCTGATGTTTTATGCAAGTCTTCACAATAGAAATGCTACTAACAACTAGCTTATGTGTGATGTGGTTGTACAAGTTCATGCCTCATCGATCTCATGGATGTAGGTAGTTAGTATTCATTTTTCCATTTTAGTTAGTGTCTATGCAAAATTTCCAAAGATTCATGTATATTTCAACCTTTTACCAAATTATAGGCACAAATCACCCTAGTATACAACCTTTAGGGTTTACAACAAAGCCACAGTCCTGTAATTTGTAACTTGTAAATTACCAAAACCATACATGAGTGTGCATTTACATTAGGTGACTTTCCACTGTTTTGGTCTCTCAATTTACAAGGTAGACTTTGCCTCTTTTACACAAAAACCACTTTTATGTTTATAAATGAAAATATAAATATGTAGATATGTGTAAAATTATCTAAGACACCCTCAGAAACTTGAATCACTCAAATTGCAGTCATGCAAAGACTTGGGCTTGCATTTTAGTGAATCCTGGCTTGCATTTCTACACAAATGCATAAATTACAGTTTAAAAATAATACAAGTATTTTTCTCAATCAGGTATTCCATTTTAGTCTTTATAGAGTCTCGTACATGTTGATATGTATGATTATTTATTTAATTATTATTCATTCATATAACCTTGTATTCTCTGATGATTTATGCAGGTCTTCGTAATCAAAACACAACTAATAACTAGTCTATGTGTGATGTGGCTATAAAAGATCCTACTTCATCAATCTCATGGATGTAGGTATTTAATACTCATTTTTCCATTTTAGTTATTGTGTGTGTACAATTTCCAAACATTCATGTATATTTCAACCCTTTACTAAATTCCGGGCTCAAATCACCCTAGAATCTATTCTTTAGGGTTTACAACAAATCCATAGTCCCGCAACTTGTAAATTGTAAATTAAAAACACCATACATTGATTTTTATTCCTATGGTGTGCATTTCTCATCATGCCCCATTTTCTTTCATTTTTATGCATTTTTCCTTTTATGCATTTTTTTTGCATTTACAAGGAAAATTTTAGCCTTTATGCACAATAGAGGGTTTTTGGTTTCAAAATGCATAACTAAAGTATGAACAGATGTAAAATGATAAAATCAAAAATCCAAAATTTTAACCACTCAATTTGGAGGTCATATGAATCTTAGGCATGCATTTTACAATAAAATGGTTTTACCCTGCATTTTACAAAAAGTCTGGAATATTGGTTCAAGGTAGAAGTCCCTAGTCATTTTAAAATGCACTCCATATATACATGTATATATAAAAAAAAAAAAAAAAAAAAAAAAAACTGTTTTATATATATATATATATATATATATATATATATATATATATATATATATATAATGATAATGGTCACCCCCAAAACTTAGAAGATAACTAAGTTGGAGCTATATAGGTCATGTATGTGCATTTCCATTGGGTCACTTTCTACTATTTTGTTCTCTCAATGATTTAAAGGGTACAAAATAGTAGAAGTGACCTAGTAGATGCACTCCCATTCTTCTATATAGATCCAAATTTAAGTTTTGGGGTGAATTTAATATATATATATATATATATATATATATATATATTTAAATTCACCATAAACTGAATAACAAGTGAACTATAAGTCAATTATTTAAATTCACCCCAAAACTTAGATAACTAAATTTGGAGCTATATAGAGTCATGGATGTGCATTTCCATTAGGTTACTTTCTACTATTTTGTTCTCTCAGTTTAAAAGGTAGAATTTTCTCTTATACAAAAGACACTTTTATATTTGCAAATGAAAAAAAAAATATGTAGACATGTGTAAATTATCTAATACACCCTCAAAAATTTGAGACACTCAAATTGCAGAGGTATTAATACTTAGGTGTGCATTTTAGTGAAGCATGGTGTGCATTTATGCAAAAGGGAATAAATTACAGTTTAAAAGAAAAAAACATGTATTTCTTAAGTGTAACTGTGCATTTTTAGTTACAGAGGCTCTAATAAGCTTGAATGAGGGTTTTATGAAACAATAGAAACACTAATCCTAATTTTCTATATCATCATATATCAAGAACATTATCATCTACATCTCACTCTACTCGCTCCATATGTCCAATGCAATATAATTTTTTTTTTTAATTTTATTATACGAATGTTGGACCTCCGATGCCCATCCATTCCTTTCCTGGTAGGACTTGGAGCTCTCATGCATCACCAATACGATGGAAGTTGTTGACCATGACATCGCACATTTGACAAAAGTGATGTGCCATATTGTTGGATCATCAACATAATGCATGTTCAAGAGCATTGCCAAACTGACGTGGGTTGTCAGCCATAAAGTCACAATTTAGATGGTGTTTGTTTTGAAGTTCCAATGGTACTTAGTGATCCTATGTCACAGTAATGACTACCACCATCAATAAAAATATGGTGGGTTTCTTGGTGACAGTTTCTTGGAATATGCCACATGGCAAATAAGTGTGTCAAAATGACAACATTTATATGATGTTCAGAAGTGTGACGATTATGTGTGAGGGACGTCTATTTCATAAAATATCTCCGCATATGCTACGTGGTAGTTTTGTATGCCGGACATATGACATAGTGTTAGTGCTATCACGAGTGTGACAAAAGGCATTCGACTAATAGCTGAAAATTGGGTTTGTTGAAAGCCATATGAGAGTTCATCGGATGGGCATCAGAACGACATCGAAAAATGATCCAAATGTATTAGTGTATGAAGTGATATATAATATATTTATGCTTGAACTTGTCATGAAACATTGTATTCTTAGAGAGTTTAATACAACTCTGATTATCACAGTAAATGAAAATGGGTTCTAATTCCTAATCAAACAATCTTGCAAGTAACTTGAAAATGTAGATGGACTCACAACTAGCCATACTAGCTACCATGTATTTTTTCCTTTGCTAAGCTAAGTGTCATGAAAGTCTACTTCCTGCTAAATGAGGATATAATTTATAATCCTAAGCTAAAGTAGCACCCTGAGGTTCTCTTCCTATTTGCTACACTTCTTTCCCAATATGAGTTTGTATACCCCTACAATTTCACTTCACCATCTACAAGATATATCAGATCATACTCCATTCCCCCCCTCAAATACTTGAGAATATGTTTTGTTGCTACCTAATGCTTCTTCCTTGGCTCCATCATGAAATGACTCAAGGTGTTCACTACAAAACATATATCTATCCTAGTGTTAACCAAATACATAAAATAACCTATAAACTTTATGTACAATGTGGGATCCACCAACTCTAAATATGAATATGTCACCTTATTTATATTAGTGATAATGGGTGTGGACATAGGTTTTTATTACTCCATCCAAAACCTCTTCAGGATCTAAACTGCTGACTTACAATTCCCAAGGAAAATATCCCATGTTCTCTGTTAAAAATCCAATCCCAATAAGTAATGCATCATGTCGATGTCCTTCATCTCAAACTTAACTACTATTCCTAGTTTATACCCTACAATGAGATTGTATGCATATCTTAGAAACAAGTCATCTACATACAACACCAAAATGAGAAGATCAGTCTAAAGAAATATATAATATAAGTTAGGATGTGCTTCTCTTTTGGTGAAGCCCATACTCCGTAGATATCCATAGATTCTGGAATACCATTCTCTTGATGCATTATTGAGTCTATACAAGGTGAATTACACAATATAATTTACTTTTATAAAAACATAATTACTTTTCAAAAATTATTTTTAGAAAATATCTTGAACTACTTCTTGCATGTTCAAACTAAACCTGTGTGGAAGTTCCTATCCAAGTTATAATTCTCAACATTATGTAAAACAAAAATTCTATAGGGTCTTGGTAGGAATATCAAAGATTTATGGTATGGTCCTTTTGAAGTGTTGGAAAATGTGGGTGAGAATGCCTACAAAATCAATGTACCCCAACATATGCATTTATTGAGTAGTGAATGTGGAAAATATGAAACTCTATGAGTCTTCCATGTTGGACTAGGAAATTGATGAGTAAGTACTACCTACTATAGAGAAATTAGCATTAGGAGTGTAGGTAGAGTTAGTATAAGATAAACAAAATTAGAATTCTAAAACAACTAGATGGGGTAAACATGAACTTTGGTAATTTGGGTTGAAAGGAAAACTTCCAAGAAAGACCAAACGGTAGTCTAGGGAGAAGGATGCAAAATTTCCTTACTCCCTTTAGTAAAATATTTTTGGGACCAAAAGCCTCGCTAAATGGGGAGGTATGATATAAGATGGATCATTAAATAATTTTTCATCTATTTTGGACCTACTTTATGGGTGGAAAAATAAGAACTATTGGCCTGCAAGACACATTTTAGAGGTAGGTCACACTTTGGTGATTTTGGGTCCAGAAACTTTCAAAGTTCATTTGAGGCCTTAAATGACTTTTTTTAAATTCAAAACATTGTGAACAAATTTCACAACCTCTTGACACTATTATACACTTTGAGATATTTCCAACATTGTGAATATCACCTCAATCAAATTCCGTTATGTAGAAGTTATTCCTCCCAAAAGTTAACCTATCTTATTGACCACCATTGCATGGAATGGATGCCTTGTTAGATTACATTACTCACACATGAATCTCGTCACATGTGGATTTTCAATAATATTCTAGAGGGTCATAAAACCTAACCCTAATAATGAGTTGAGGCATGCAAAATCCTAACCCTAACCCTGGACAACTATCAAACATGTCAAATTCTGGGTAGATAGGAAAGGAAGGCAGTCCATTCTTATTGTATTGTTTATTATTCCATAGTTGAGAAAAGACTGTGGGATTGGGATATTGAAGCTAAGAAAAGGAAGCAGAATATCATATAGCATCCATATTGGCCATAATTTTTATGATAACTCCATAGTGAGTGACCCTTTATTTGTATTTGCATTTCATAGCTAGGAAGAAAAGAGCAAAGCATAGGTGACATGTGCCTAAATTGGGATAATTTCAACACTCGTCAAGTAACTTTTTCCTTACCATTTTCCAATGTCATTTCCGTTTTGACACCTTCCTTATTCAGTTTTTCGCACTTTTCATTAAGGTATTAATATTTCTCCATATGCCATTTTTATGCTCTTATTACATATTTCTTAAGGAACTTGTTATGTTCATGCACTAACATTGCTATACAGAGAAATTACAATGGTTGTATTACAACAACTGCATCTCCAAACAATAGTTGTAACCCCTTACAGTGGATGCAATTCCTCTTTGTTGTTGCGACTCTGAGCACAACAAAACTATCACAACTCTAATTTCAGTCTCCACTACTGCAAATCCAAGCACGAAAACATTGTTGCGACATCGTTGCTACAAATATGAGTAAAAAGGATTCCAACACAACAATCAACAATACAAGAAACATTCAGGGAACTTGGCTCACATAGGAAATTGACAAAAGGCGAGTGGACAACCAAAAGAGAAATCGATTTCCTACCAACAGTCTCTTAATTGATCCAGGTCGGCGCTTGCCTGATCTGTACTACAATTTGGAAATATCAATGCAAATAGATGAAGAACCAATTCTCATGGTTGTCCATCAGTCTCTTTTTTTTTTTTTTACTTTAGACATAATTTTTACTATATAAACATCCTAGCTCCCTTGAGCTAAGGAGGAAGAATTATTCTAGCGATAACATTCAATTGTTATTGCAACTTTCATACTTTTGCTATAAAATTCCATTTCTTATTAATGTTTATGTAATGGTGTACTGCATGTTTGTGATAACTTGATTTTGTACTTCAGTGCCTTGTCTACAAGGGTATGGCCCCCTCCTTATTCAGATACTTCATGTATATTACAAATTAGGATCTAGAATTTCAATTTTGTTCGTTTAATTTCATAGTTGTTTTTCTTTCTTAATTTGTTGCAACTCAAAATTCGTAGAACAATTCTTTGCAATTCAATAGTGGTTAATGTTCAATTCCCTTATAATGTGAGTTTCACAATATTAAGATGTAATTTTGTGCTTGATTCAATCCTCATAATTTTTCAATCATATACGTCGTTACAAATCCTATTGTTCACATCGTTGTAGCATTTGCACTGCAGATCCATGGCTAAAACCTCAATTGCCAAGAATCACATCATTATGTGTTATAGATTTGTTGTTGCAAGTCATGTTACTCGCATTGCTGTAACTTTTGTGTTGCAACTACATTATTACAACTAAAATTGTTGCAACTCTAGTCGTAACTTCACTTTATTTTTCTTTCATTTAGAGCTATGGTATCTTTATTCTGAAGCAGTTTGGGATTGATATGATTTTGATTTTGTGATTGTCATTTGATATATGGGAATTATAACAAGTCCATATCATCATTATACTTGAGAAAGTCACCATTAGTATAAGTTTACTTTCTGCAAGTGTGATTTACTTTATGCAAGAGTAATTTAATTTCCACAAGCGTGATTTACTTTCCGCAAGCGTGATTTAATTTCCGCAAGTGTGATTTACTTTCTACAAGAGTGATTTATTTTTCCTGCAAAGTATGACAATTATCTTCCCGCAATTTGAGAAGTAGGATATCTTGGTGAATTAATTTAAGTATCTTGAAATCTAGACTCGTAACATTAAAAGTAATACAACTCGTTAGTAATTACAACACTATGACTTGCATATACGGTGCAAGATAGTTCATAAGTAAGATACAACCTCAAATTGATAATTGAATGTACAACTCTTCAGTTGCTCACTAAGTTAATTAAGAAGTAATTGAAAAGTCTCTCATTTTTGGTGTTGTTGTCGAGGAACTGTCAAAAGAAGTAGTTGTTGTTTATTTGTGTGGATTTTCATTTTAGTAAATTGAGTACTGTGATTTATTTTCAACAATTTGTAGAATGTTTTTTTAACCTTTTCTATGATCAGAGTGAGAGACATCAAGGTATATTTATTAGTTCTTCCAAAAACTCTCAAAAATCTAATAGTGTAGGTCAATCATAAGAGGGAAAGGATCTCAATCAACCAAAATAATTATCACCTACATCAAATTTTCTTGCGAAGAAGAATCCCAAAGAATCTTCTCAGGAATCATAGATTGTACAAGGGTCTCTGCACACAAAGGTTCCACTTTCAGAAGAGCAGATAAATGGATAATATCATTATGGAGAGTTCTTTTTTCCTTAGGCACCTTTAGAAATAGAGGACAACCATCATAAAGAAATGACACATGAGGTTGTTAAGGAGGAAACCTACACTTTTGGATTTTGAATAACAGAAACAAATGAGGGGACCAAGATGAAGAACAACCCTCATTCAAACTTGCCAAAATTTCATGTGTTATCTAAAGAAGATCTTGATACCTTTCTATTCAAGTTCAATGTACTTTGTAGAAGCTACAACTGTGTGATAGATTCCCAGAAACTAAAACATTTTCCTGCCACACTCAATAGCACTGCACTATGATGGTTCATGGGTCTTGGAAAAGATAACATCCTCTCATGGGACCAAATGAAGAAGAAATTTCTAGACAAATACCATGACTAATGCAAATATAAATAAAGAAGATATGAAGTCTTCAAGATGATACAACATGAAGATGAGAGCCTAGAATATTATGTTGAATGGTTCACCTATAGCCCGTAGAGGGAAAATAAATGAGATTTGGCTCCTAAAACATGACATGTCTTATTTCTAAGAGGATTCTGAGATGATTGTACAGAACTCATCAACCTGATGGGAAAGGGAGATGTTTCTTAGTTAGAGTATGAAATTATCTTGTAACTCTTCCATAAATATTATATAGGAACATCAAAAACGAGAAAAGGACTAGGAGATATACTAGAAAGAATGGGAAAAACTTTTGGAGGTGGATTCATGAGAACTGAAATCGGGAACATGTTAGAAGAATTCAAGACCAATGTACTTAGTTCCCTGAGATCCCAATTGGATACTATGAAAATGAATAATAAGAAGGAGGAAACATAACGAGCTTTGGCTATATTTTTCCCAAAATGTAGAACGAAGCACCCATGAAAAGAATGTCCATTGGATCAGATCAAAGTTTGTAGAATATGCAATGAGGAACATGCTACTCACAACTATCCATCCTTACTAGGACTAAAAGCTTCCTACTAAAAAGATGAAGAACCCAAAAAATTATGCTATGTCTCTCATAGGCAACCCTGATATCCCAAACCTCAAGGTATGACCCAAGATCAATATCAATATTTCAATTCATATTGGAATAACCCTTCCATGAAATATGCTTCTCAACCATGGGGTATGCCAAAAAAACAAGGATGGAGAAACCCTACTATAGGAGGACCTCAAAAACCCATGACACAACCACCCATGCAACATCTTCCTCTTCCCCAGATGTAAGCATCCACATCTTCCCCTCCTCGACCACAAATACCCACACAACCCATTCCTAACCTTGATAATGGAAGGTCAAGCCAACTAGCGCAATATGTTGGACTTGCTTCCTACCCTACTTATTCTATCTCTTCCTTGGACTACAATGATATCCATGTTCAATTCGAGAAGACTCTAAATAAGGAACACCCTTGCAATATAATTTAATATTTGAATGAGTATGTATGAAACAAATAATTGGAACCAAAACAATATTAGGATCCTTTAAAAGATGAGAATACCCACATTAAACTTCAAAACCCACCATATCCAGAAAGGATAAACCTAGAAAAATGTTTTACTCAGCCTGAGTTTGACTTCTTGGGAGAACTTAAGAATGTGTGTTTCAAAATACCATTATTTAAAGCCATCAATGATGTTCCTATTTATTCAAAAGTGGTACGAGAACTTTGTTTGAGAAAACTCAGTAGGAAATGAAAGGATCCTCAAACCCTTCATGTCATGGGAAAATTGTTAGACTTAAGGATGGGGGGAGTTCTTGCAGCGAAATACTCATATCCAGACAATCCAATAGTTAATTTACATATCAATAATACTCTCATTAGTAACACATTAATTGACCTTGGGGATTCCATCAACAATATTACATGTGAGAACATACAAGCCTTATGTAAATCCCAACCATAGTTCAACTCACTGACATATCAACCATTAAACCAGAGGGAATATTAGAAAATGTAGTGATCTCTAAGGATTCATGGGAATATCATGTTGACTTCATGCTCCTGTAACCAACAACCTCTCTGGGAAGGTATCCTATAATCTTGAGACAACCTTGGATGACCGGTGTCGATGCCTACATTGATTGTGGGTCATGAAACATGAACATATCTCATCATACATCCACAAAACAATTGACCCTCTATCCTACCTCTAAACCCAACATAGATATAGAAAAAACACTTTGGGTTGATGGAGAAGATAGCGAGGAAGAAGGTGAATCCCATCAAGTACTCTCCATAAGCCAATACTTATCCATAAGAGATAAAACAGAGGATGGAAAAATCAATGATTTTATAGCCTCTTCCTCTTCCTTAGAAAACACACATATTCTTGAGCATGTAATGCAACCAGAGACACATGTTTATGTAGCCTCAACAAACATTTCTCCCATAGAGCAAAAATCCAAACTAGAAAAATACCAAGGATCCCTTACATAAACCATAGAAATCATCCTAGGGAAAAACTTGAAAATCAACCATGGACTAACTGAACAACAAAAAGAGAAACTAGTTAGGGTGATACCAAAGCACAATGATGCCTTCACATGGGACTACTCTTTCATGAAGGGAATCCATCCTGACCTATGAACATATCACACATATATTAAGTAAGGATCTCGACCCATCCGCCAAGCCCATCTTTGAATGAATCCAACACTGAACTACACAATCAAAGAAGAGCTACATAAATTGATTACAACCAACTTCATCTACCCAATTTATGATAGCCAATGGGTATCCCCTCTAGTCATAGTACCCAAAAAAAATGGTAAATGGAGAATTTGTGTCGAGTATAGAGAACTCAACAAAGAAACACACAAATACCATTTCCCACTACCATTCATTGACCAGGTCATGGATACATTGGTGGAAAGAAATATGTTTCTTTCCTCAATGGATTCAACGGGTATAATCGGATCCAAATTGCACCCGAAGATCAAGACAAAACAAAATTCACTTTCCCTTAGGGGACATTTTCCTATCATGTTCTACCATTTGTGTTATGCAACGTCCCTTACCACCTTTAAACGAGACATTATTGATACATTTTTTATATAATTCATGAATGTGTGGATATATATATATATATATATATATATATATATATATATATATATATGGACGATTTCACAACACATGGGGTCAAATTTGACGAGGCATTAAAAAACCTGGAGAAAACATTGATAAGGTGTAAAGAATCAAATGTTCCCCTAAGCAATGAAATATGTTTTATGATGTTAACCGATGGCATTGATATTAGACAAATGTATCCAAGTAGATCCAACAAAAGTATACGTAATATTAAATTTTCCAACTCCAACTTCACAAAAGTAGGTATGACATTTCTTGGGATATGTTGGTTATTACCGTCATTTCATTGATAATTTTTCACAAATTTCTCATCCATTATTTGATTTACTTAACAAATATACAAAGTTTGTATGGATAGAGACATGCCATCATACACTTGATGAATTGAAAATCAAAGTGCCCAAAGCTCTTGTTTTACAAGGACCTGATTGGTCCCTCCCATTCCACATCTCCACAGATGCATCAGACACTTCCATTAGAATTTTTCTAGGAAAACAGGAAGCAAAGGGCCCATATGAAATTTACTATCTCAATAAGAGTCTCTCGCTCGCAGAATTAAACTATATGGTAACTGAAAAAAAGTTTCTTGTTGTTATTCATGCAATAAACAAGTGTATGCATTGCATTAAGCCAGATATCCCTTAATATTACATACTAATTATGTTTCTATTAAGTATTTAATGAATAAACCAAACACCAATGGAAGGATGACTAGATGGCTGATTTTATTAAAAGAATTCAAAATTACCATCTTAAATAAACCAGGAAAAGATAATGTAGTTGTTGAATTTCTTTCTAGAATAACATCTAATGAAAATGAACCTCCAATAGAAGTTCGGTTTCCACATGAACATCTATTTAAAATATCTACTAAATCACCATGGTTTTCATACATTTCTAACCTTTTGGTTGCAACAAAGATCCCGCAACCTTTGACTCCCAAAGAGGGAAAAAGTATAGTCAGGAAAAGTGAAATATTTCCATGGATTGATGGCTACCTATTTTACACTAGGCCTTATTTGATTATCAAAATATGTGTACTAGAAGAAAAAATCCATGAGATACTAAAATTCTGTCATGATGGGCCATGTGGGGGCCATTTTTCTAATAAAATAATTAGGTACAAGGAACTCCATCAGGGGTACTATTGGCCCACTATCTTCAGAGATGCCAAAGATTATGTGAAGTGGTGCAAAAAATGTCAACACATGGGTAGACCCGTACAAGAAGATGAAATGCCACCACAACCACATATGGTGTTAGAACCTTTTGATAAATGGGCCATTGATTTTTTGGGACAAATAAATCCCCCTTCCTATCGACACTCCTACATCCTTGTTTGTACGGATTATGTCACAAAATGGATGGAGGAAAACACACTTCTGACAACAACTGAGCAAGTAGTAGTGGAGTTTCTCCATGAAGAAATCTTTGTAAGGTTTGGGATACCATGAGAAATAATGATCAATGGAGGAACTCAGTTAACGTCAAGGTTTGCCAAAGATCTGATGGAAAACTCTAAAACCAATAACATAGTAACAATACCATATCACCCACAGAAAAATGGACAAGTAGAGGGGACTAATAAGATCCTTGAGAAAATTATCACTAAAAGTGTCAAATTGCACCTCAAATATTGGGTCGATAGACTTCCCGAAGCTTTATGGGCCTATAGAATAGCTTGGACACATACTACAAGGTGCACACCTTATGAGTTAGTATATGGGAAAAGAGTAGTCCTACCCATTGAGACATAAATCCAAACACTTAGGTCAAAATAAAACTTGGTTTGGACCTATCAGAGGCTCATAAACAAATATTGATTCAAATTATTGAGTTGGACGAACTATGATAGGATGCCCTACATTGAGCCACAATGATACAACATCAAAGGGCCATATGAAATGATAAGTTTATCAAGAAAAATAAGTTCAAAGATAGAGACTGGGAGTTACTATTTGATTCCAGGTCCAAGGACTCCTGAGGAAAATTTCACACCAAATCGCTTGGTCCATACAATATTGATACAACATATGATAGTGGGGCCATTATTGGTTTACTATCTAAGTTTATACTGTTAACATGATTGACCTAGGTTCAGTCTACTGGGATTCCAACAAAGCCTCTAAAACTATCAACCCTCCTGGTAAACCAGAAGGCAACACAGTGCACAGAGTACATTGCGTCATCTCGCCCACGATAGTGTTAATGGGTGACTGCAATACTCATGTGTTTGCAGTCTAGGATTGAGTGGATACTTGTGAAGTATGCGCTGAGAGTTCTATTTAACTTGTTAAAGTAATATATTGTCATTCCCACTTATGCATGTAATGTAATAAGCTTATTCATTCATCATGCTAACATCTACTCATAAACAGTAAAAGAGACACAAGAATTCAATCACATAACACAAGTTTTACCATGGTTCACCCCCCCTGGGCTACGTCCACAAAGATCTGGCTCTCAATCTCTCTTATTAAGGTAGTTACAAAACTACAACGCCATGCGCTTTACAACTCATCCCCAGTCAGGTTGAGATCTATTATGAGGAAGACTAGATCACACTAGGATCCTTTGCCTGTGATCTAACCCTCAAGATACACCCTTCTGGCCTTCCTCATCTCAACAACTTCAAAAAGGTATCGTATTACAATAGTGTTCCTCTAAAACTCCCTATAAGGTCTCTTTATCTTTGTTCTATCGAATCTCTAAACCCGACTCTCTCCTCTCTGCTATGAGACCTAGGCATCTATATTTATACATTTATGTCTCATCAACCATTACAATGTATTACAAAAACCCTAACCCTAACGTCGTTAGGTTTTCCATGCATGCACGCATGCTACTCTTTCTTCTAGCTATCGCTTTCCTCGTGCATGCATTTCTTTCCCAAAATATCCTTTCCTTCCTCTTTGGCCTGCTTCCAACAACCATCAAAATATGTACTATAGATGAAGACAAAATTCCTCTAATGGATAATGGACATAGAATTTTCCTATACCATCGACCCATATCAAAGGAAGCCTTCTTGAGGAAGATTGCAAATGGATGGCTCAAAAGTGATATGGAACTCATTTAGGAAGAACAAATCTTGGATGGATAATTCCTTTTCTTTTTCTTATTCTTAAAAAAAAATTTAAAAGAGAGAAAAAATGTGAAAACTAGCCTAGTTGGCACATTTGAAAAAAAAATTAAAAAAATCTGAAATAAACAAGAAGGGAACTTCACAGTTTTGTGATGGTTATGTCAAGAACCTTCTCAACAAATTGTAATAAGGCCTTGATTTTTTTTCTAATAAATGTTTTTTTTAGGACATGCAAGGGAAACCAATATTGTTGCAATTCCCTTTGTTGCAACTCCTATTGCTACAATTTCCGTTGTTGCAAATCCTTTTGCTACAATTCCGTCTTCCACAACTATTCCCGTTGTTTAAATTCCTATTGCTGCAACTCCCTTTGTTGCAACTATTCCCATTGTTGTAATTCCCTTTGTTGCAACTATTCCTGTTGTTACAAATCCCATTGTTGAAACTCCCTTTTCCACAACTATCCATGTTGTTGCAACTTCCTCTGTCACAACTCCCTTTGTTGCAAGTATCATTACTACAACTCCACATCGTAGCTCCACTTCATTTTCCAGACCTCTCCCCTCTCATTTTTGTTTCTACAACTCACGTTGATGCAAGTCTAATTGCAGCTGTACTTTGTTTTTTTTCACTTCTCACCCACACCTTTCGTCCACACCAACAATGCTACAATTCCCATATAAACCACTGAGATTGCACCACCGTTTGTGGCAAGTCTCAGTGTTGTATCTCTGTATACACAACTCACATTGTTGTGACTCTGCTTTTAGCTTTCACTTTATGCACTTCGTCATTCCTGTACTTCTGACGGATGAAACAAGCAACATTGATTCTAAAAATCGAGTTAAGCCCATTGATGTGACTATGCTTCTGTCACCACAACTCCACCAACAATTTGTTCATACCACCACATGAGGTAATAAGAGATATGTATGAGTTCCAATAAGAATGTCTAATGAGTATTTTTAAATGGCATGTGTTCTATTATCATTCCACCACAACTGCCACCTTACACCATCATTGTCATATATGTGACCTTCCATTACCATATACACCACCATTATTTCTACAATTCAAAATTCTCCACTCTATTAACACTCATCTCCCATGAAAACACAAGAAATTAGAGTTAGTAGGAAGAAGGAACCATTGGGGGGATCATTGATACGTAGGGAACCTATGGAAGCACTATTACTTGATGCTTACGAGCACATTCAAGAAATTCTGTAACAGGATGGTTGGATGGAATATGTTCAACACCTATAGGGATATGATTATGAAGTATCTCTAGAGTTCACTTTGAATTATAGATCCATATATTCCACGGTCATAGGTGCTAAGACAGAAGTCACTGAAGAGACATTGGCATAAGTCACCAGTTTACCAAGGACATGCAAGAGATATTACACAAGAAGGACCTCCCAGCCTGAAATTGTGAGGCAATTCCTTGAAGATGGAATGACCTTAGTGAAGAAAGGCATAGTATTTAAATGACAGTCTTTGCCACACCCCTAGAAAGCGTAGCTATATTTGTGCAATGATATTTCACATGTGAAGGTCATTACAGGGTCGTTTTTGTCCAACACATTCAACTTATAGATCATCTTCGACATAACTAACCTATTAATATGCCATACTTCCTATTTAGGACATTGCACATAATGTCAACACTCATGCAAAGGGAAAAGAACCCGAGGGATTCCATCTCACACCATGACCTTATCAAGATATTAGTGGAACGTGCCCTGCACAGGGAAGGACACACTTGGAACAACACTTTTCGACCACTTGTTATATGCCTCGAGAGTGAAGTGGCTGAACTTTAGGCATCCCAACAAGAAATTCCCACACTTCCAGTACTAGAAGAAGCTGTGGTTGAAACTCCTCTGCTAGGTAACAATGTCGTGGATACAGTGATCCCAACTACTACAACTACTCCACCAAATAAATCTAGAAGGACAACTCGCAAAAGAGGCCATCTTGCTACAAATCTGACGAAGGAAGGAAATGACAATGATTTTGAAGTAAATGCCACCAAACCCCTTGCAAATAGAGTTAGAGGGTTTAAAAAGAGGAAAACCCTCATTCCAAATAAATGAAGAATGAGCCACATGGATGCAACTTAACACAAGAGATGGAAAACTGTTGAATTGCAAGAAGAAGCATAGGAGGACACCAACTTGGAAACCAATGGATAAATAGAGATAAAATTCTCCATTGACACACAAGAAGCAATGGAGGGAAACAAAATGGAAGTAGATGAAACAATAGAGATAAAACCCTTCACTGACACACAAGAACTAGTGCAGGAAACTAGTTTGGAATCCAATGAGAGAATGGACATAGAGGCCTTTGCTGACACACAAGAACCAACAAAAGTCACTATGAGAGAAGGGATTATCAACTTCCTTGTTGCATATTTGGATGAAGAAGAACTAGAAGAAAAATCTCCCACTATCCCACAAGAACCAGTGGAGAGTCCTTTTGGGGAACATGTTGTACGAGAGGCAGAGGATACAAAAAAAATGAATAATCACAAGTAGAGGCTCCTTCTATTCATCAAGAAACATCAAAGAGAACCCCTCATGAACACTTTGACAAGCCTACAAAATCTCAAACAAAAGAACTAGAGCACTTTGCTGATCCACAAGCCCCTCCAGAGGAACTGCAGGCTCTTGTCGAGCCAACAAGAGGCGCTCTTGACGAAATAATTTCCAATCTAGATGAAAAGGAAGAATTAGAGCTAAGGGCCCCTAATGTTACATAATAACCAAAACGAGGCACTCTTGGGGAAATACCTACCCACTCACAGGATCCAGACAAGGAAGAACAATAAGCAGAAGAGTTTGTTGATCCAAAAGGAAACACTTGTGGAGATGACTCAGCTTATGAAAAAGAACTAGGGAAACATGAATAAAAAACTGAGACTGTTGAGTCTTAGAGGAAGGTTACTGCCACATCTTTGGTAAGCATCCCACACTCCTTACCTATTTATGCATCTTTCATCAAGCAAAATAGAATGTTGAGAATGAAGAATTGGAAGCTACAACTCAATTTGAAAATGTTGAAGGATGAACTTAATGAACAAATGACACTTGAGAAATCAGGTTACCCTACAACAAGCCCTCTTTCTATAGGGGAACCCTTCATCGGATTAAAAGAAACAACTCAAACTAAAGAAACAAGGGAAGTAGTTGTTTGAGCTACACCTTTATGTTAATTGATGAGGCCACTCATATTGAAATAAAGAAGAAACTAGAATAAAATAGAGGAGTCACAACAAAGCATGACACCAGTGAAAAGAAGAAGGAAGCAAGAGAGGTATTTTGAGTTATTGTTGGTTTCATAGGGACATGCAATAATTTTGGGTTGGGGGAGATGACGGGTGCCTAAATTGGCATAATTTCATCACCCCTTTAGTACCTTCTTCCTTACCATTTTCCACCATCATTTCCTTTTTGACACCTTCCTTATCCAGTTTTGTTGCACTTTCCATTAAGGTATGAATATTTCCCCATATGCCATCTTTATGATATTCTTACATATTTCTTAATGAACTTATTAAGTTCATGAACTAAAATTTCTATACAAATCAATTACAATGGCTTCCTTATAATAGCTACAACTCTTTACAATAGCTAGAACTCCTTAAAGTGGTTGTAATTTCTCTTCGTTGTTACGACTCTAAGCACAACACAACTAATGGAACTCTAATTTCACTTTCTGCTGCTGCAACTCCAAGTAAAACAACATTGTTGTGATATCATTGTTGCAATTCTGAGTGTGGCACCGTTGCTACAACTTTAAGTACAAAAGCCACAAATGAAATCGTAAACAATACAACTGGTAGTCAGGGAACACACCTCACATAGAAAAATGACATAAGTCAAGTGGAAAACCAAAAGATAAATCAATTTTCCTACTAATTGTCGCTCAACTGATCTAATTCAGCACATGCCTGATCTTTACTAAAATTTAGCAATATCAATGTAAACATAACGAATGAAAACCCGATACTCATGGATATCCATCCATCCCTTTGTTTTAATTTAGACAACAATTGTACTATATAAATACCCTATCTCCCTTGAGCTAAGGAGGAATAATGATTATAGCGATAACATTCAATTGTTATTGTAACTTTCATACTTTTGCAATATAATTCCATTTCTTCTTCATGTTCATGTAATGGTGTATTAAACATTTGTGCTAATTTTATTTCGTATATCAATGCCTTGCCTAAGTGGGTAGGCCCCCCTCCTTAGTCAGGTATTGCTTGTATATTACAAAGTAGGATCTAGCATTTCAATTCTGTTTATTTTATTTCATAGTTGTTTTTCTTTCTTAATTTGCTACATTTCCATATTTGTAGAACAGTTCATTGCAATTAAAGTGTGGTTAATGTTCAGTTACCTTATAACGTGAGTTTCACAATCTTAAGTTTTCAATCATATACACCACTACAACTCATGTTTTTCACACCATTGTATCATTCACGTTGTAGCTTTGTGGATGCAACTCCGGTTGTCATGACTCACATCGTTACAACCTTTTGTGTTATAACTCTGTTTCTGCAACTTGCATTGCTGTAACTTTTGTGTTGCAACTCCTTTCACAACTTCACTTTATTTTTCTTTCATTTAGAGTTATGGTAGCTTTATTCTTCAACAGATTGGGATTGATATTCTTTTGATTTCGTGATTGTCATTGGATGCATGATCATTATAACAAGTCCAAATCATCATTATACTTAAACAAGTCACCATTAGTATAACTTTACTTTCTGCAAGTTTGATTTACTTTCCACAAGAGTGATTTACTTTCCACAAGTGCAATTTACTTTATGTGAGTGCGATTTACTTTTTGCAAGAGTGATTTATTTTTTCCTACAAAGCATGATAGATGTTCCCGCAATTTGAGAAGTAGGATATCTTGGTGACTTAATTTAAGTATCTTGAAATCTAGACTTGTAACATTAAAGTACTATAACTTATTAGTAATTATAGGACTGCGACTTGTGTATACAGTGCATGACAATTCGTAAGAAATATACGACCTAAGATTGATAATTAAATGTACAAGTCTTTAGTTGCTCACTTAGTTAATTAGGAATTAATTGAACAATCGGTTAATAGGCCTCACCTTCTAGATATATTTTTCCTGTATTTGGTTTTCCCAAGGTACATCTTGTGTTCATTGTGTCATTGGTGTGTTATTTTCTAAGATTCTTTCATTTCAATTTTAGTTTATTCATTATTTCATGCATTAAGATACTAATAGAAAATCTAAACCTTAAATAAAATATTTCTTAATAATAGATTGAAAAAACATGTAAGAGAACTATTCCAGTGGAATCTCCATGACAATTTATAAATCAACAAAAATGACAAGGGTAATGGAAAAGTTACAATCAAAAGAGTGTGTTATGTTTTTTGAGCAACGAGAATTAGTAAAGTTTCCTAAGAAAATGATAATAATTGATTTGTGGTTGCAATAGACATCAATGATGGAGCATGAGTGTGAGGACGGGAAGTCCATAAGAACCATTGATGTAGAGTAGTTTGGGGCACTAAACAACATTAAACTAAAACAATTTAAGTGAGTACCATTGGGTTTGAGTTGTAATAGGGTGAATAAATGTTGATGATACCAAAGAAGAATATGAAAGAGTTGTAATTTGAAGAAAATGAAAGAATAGTAATTGCACATTGTGTATTGCTAAAAATTAAAAGATGAAAAGGGAAAAGGTGTCAAAAATTAAAGGATGAAAAGGTGAAGAGAAGAAGAATAAAGATAAATGAAGAAAGATAAAAATGAAGTGAAGCAAAGTATGGAAGAGGAGAAATAATAGAAGGAACAATACGTCAAGACATCTAGTAGATTTTGAGTCATCAATAATTTTTTTTTTTTTTTTAAATATGCTAAACATTTAGTAGATTTTAAGTCATCAATACATTTTTTTATGAAATATGATGTAGATTTTAAGTCATTAATAAAGTTTTGAAAATATGCTTGAAATATTCCTATTAGGTAAGTTTGATGCAAGAACATCATTTAAGTTAGACAACTATATTGCACAAACCTAAGTGATTTTTTACAATTAATTAATATGTTTTGTATTTAAATCATTATAAATAATTTATAAGGTTGAGAGAATCTAATTCTATTTTTAACCTAAGTAATTTTTGCAATTAATTAATATGTTTTGTATTTTAATCATCTTACATGAATAGATTATATGGTTAAGGGAATCCAATTCTATTTTTTTTATGAATTTGATTTTACATTTTTATACAATATATAAATCTATACTCACACTTTTCAAATCTATTTATGTATTTTCAAATCTATTTATGTATTTTTAAAATCTAAATTTACTACTTTTAAAATCTAAATCCAATATTGTAATTTTGTAACATTGAATTTTACACTTTGAAAACATCAATTTCAATCATTCTACGAAAGGGATTAGAATAAAATAAGTTCAAATTTAATAAAATGAACTTATAATCATACATGCATGATGATGAAATACCAAATAATAATAATGATAAGTTATTTTCCTTAATTAAATGTTTTAAAAACTTATTACTACGTGTAATTTTGATTATGAAAGGATGTCTGCTGTTAATAATTGATTTTGCTCCTTTTAAACTTAAATGAAACTTTACTTTGTAATCATACATGCATGATGATGAAATATCAAATAATAATTATGATAAATTATTTTCTTTAATTAAATGTTTTGAAAACTTATTATTACTTGTAATAATTTTGATTATGAAAAGATCTCTGCTATTAATAATTGATTTTGCTCCTTTTTCATTACTTCATGTACTGATATATATATTTTAGACTTTATTATGTTTTTGAAATTTAATTATTCTAAAATTTTGTGATATAATAGATATTAAATAGGCTAAGTTATTTGTTCTTTCTTGATCAGAGACTATACTTTTCATTTCGTCATACAATTCAAGTTATGAATACATTTCTAAGTTTGAATTGATTACATTTCTTGTCTAATACAAATTGTTTGTCTTTTTTGAAATTTCCTCTTATGTTTTTAAAGGTTGTAGAGTCCATACTTATACTTTTTAAAGGTTATGTTTTTAAAGTTTCTATAGTTTATACATGTACTTTTTAAAGGTTGTAGAGCACTTGCTTGTATTTTTCATTTTTTTTTTTTTAATGTTTGAAGTAAGTTTGACTTGTAATTACTTTTCTTATTTACATTAAAAAATGTTATTGTCTTAAATGGTTGTATGAAAAATATAATATTAAACAAAATTTACTGAAAATCAAAATTCTTTTTCCCAATTTTAAATAGATGAATATTTACATTGGTTAAGGTTATGAAGGATGGAACATAAATTCCCAATGGTTTTGTTTGAATTGTTATTGAAAAAGATAATTTAAAAAACAATTAAAATACAAGAAATTATAATTTGACACATTTCTAAATATTCAATGTTGTAGGAGGTATGGGTAGTATGGGTAGTTTGCTTTTGCAGGGGTATGGGTAGCTTCAAGTTGTGGCAACAAAAACTAAACATATAGAAATTGATATGTTAATTGAATTAGTTGGATGTAAAACTAAATATATAGAAATTGATATATGTTAATTGAATTAGTTGGAAGTATGTAGAGACATGGGTGACTTTAATGTATTGAAGGAACCTACAAAGTTTGCTTAGAGTAGTAAATTATGATTTGAGGTTGAATTTTGAATTGAACATTAAATTGACATGGGAGGCATGTGCATCTATAATGAATTTAATACACTTACATGGTTTACTTGGAGCAAGTCACCATGATTAGATCTCATACTGAAAGAACTTGTAGGTCTTAATTGGATCACCCCACCATAACTAAATTTTCCAAGATCTTATAGATACAATATTGCTATCTTTCATTTTGAAGCTAAAGGGAATGTGAATGCCACGAGAATTGTGTGTAATGAATTTATAAATAAAATTCATTGGATATAAAGGAACATCGAGCCATTAAAATTATGTTTTGCTCAAGTTGTATGGTGTGCAATAATGACCAATCAACAACAACAATAAATGATGTGGGAAATTGTGGCATACTCCATTGCCTGGGTACCTCAAAATTCACCTCAGGAAAAATTTGAAATTTGTTGTACCATTCTTTAATTAATCAAGAAGCATGCATGACAAACACGAACCCATGCAATTATCCAAAAATGGTAATATATGAAAATGGAAATGCTAATTAACATGCACAACATTAAAAAGATAGATAATTCCATGTAAACTTGGTGGAAATATAAATTGTAGAGAAATAAATAAATATATATATATATTTTTAAGAAACCATTCACCAACTATTGTAGGCACCAAACATTCCACTCAAACTTAGAATCCATTATAGATAAAATTTGTATAATAGGCCATTCTCGAGCTGAGGCTATGAATCCACAAGGACAAGTTCTACGCTGACTCTAAAACACGAGCCAATCAACGATCAAGCTCTCATAGTTTTGTCAACCACATTGAAAATTCCACTTTACCAACTCTCTTTCCCCCTCAGCTTGCACAACCCAAAGAAATGAACCCCATTCTATGCAATGTAGTCTCTCAGGTTGTTCTGCTTCTTTCTAGGGCTCCAATGCTATAGTTCTAGAAATATCAATGATGGAAACTCTAGGGATTCTCATCTATGGACAATTAATTAGCAATTGACATTATTCCCATTCATATAGGCATGGATTTCTTTATGGAAATACCAATAGTCACCTACAACCAACTATCCATGACTAACTATCTCCATCAATTCATTTTCCATTCCCAAACCAAGAACAAGAGTGAGAAAGAATGAATGGAGAATGAGTAACAATGATTCAGGAACACCCCAACAACCAAAAACATGGTTTAAATAATGACGTGAAAAAATGCACCACATGGTCTTCCCAAGAAGCTCATGTACCCTCTTTTCCCAACTAATTCCAAGATGGGTGAATAAAATATAATAAAAAAGATTAGCCCCTTTAATCCCCTCTCTCATGGAATCATAGCCCCTATAACTCTATCATTGTCTATCTTGTATCCAACAATGCATTTTATTATTAATATTCAAAGCATTACATTGCTAGGATCTCCGACTTTTCAACTTTACATGCACTCTAACCTTTCATCAAATAAACATAAGTACATTTTTAATATGGGGACTCAAAATCAGTGTATTACAACAATGGTATATTCATTTCCATTGAATACTCTCAAGAATATCCCACTCTTGACAATGTAGAGAGTTTAATGCTTCATGAAAAAAAAACTATGTATAGAACTTAATCACAAACCACCATCAAAACTTGTAGGAAGTCATAATTTTATCCCCGAGCATTTAAAGATTTGTCAATGGCTTCAAGAAAAATACCATTTTTTGAAAGATGATTGATCCACCAAACTATAATACCCTTAAATATTTCGTACACATTCATAACTTCAATATGTTTCTATCTAGTAACCGACTCTAGAAGAACTATTCCAAAACTATAGGCATCCCCTTTCGAAGTTGCAACCAAGGTGGTCATGTATTTAGGTGCTACATGACCCAAGTTACCAAAATCTGAATTGATAAAATCATTAAGATGAGTATCAACAAAATTCATTAGTTGAGCTAGCCCAATTTTTTTTATCTTTAATTCATGATTTTCCATCAATAAGATATAGTTTTAACTTACACTATGGTGAATAATTTAAGGGTTACAATTGTGGTGAAGCCAAACTAACCATCTAACTACACCAATCCCTATCTTGAGCCTTGTAGTCCAATCCATATAATTATCATCATTTTATATCATGAACATGAAGTATCTTATACAAAAAAAATTGTAAACAAAAAGATTCTCATTTCTGGAAACACAATAGCCAAGAAGTAAAACTAGATTCTCTTACTACAAATGACTAAGAGTATTCATCTTAGAGTTGAATTTCTTTTTATTCCATGTAGAAGACCACAACTTTTTCATTTATAATAAAGAACCATCTAGTAATATTTCCTTATACATAGTTCCTTTGTTAAAGTTATTGTGGCTTCAATAAGATTAACAAGTTTAATGTTAAAAATGGGTTTCTCAAACATGGAAACCTAGAATTAGGGGAAAATGGTTTTATTTCAAGAAATGCAATCAAGGTTTCAATTCTCCTATCTTAATTATACCGATTAATTTTAATGTTTGATACAAAAGTTTTTAAAATTGAAAAACTAATCTCCTGTCTTAAGTATATCGATTAATTTCAATACATGATACAAAAGTTTTTAAAATTGAAAAACTAATAAATTCTATGATAAATTCTCTATTTTATGAATGAAAATCTTATTTATTTACAAATGCATACATTCATTGAATAGATATAAAATAATTGTATGAACCAATTCATTTATTTTTGTTTACCTAAATGGATTGAAGACACTTTATCTATGAGGCCCATTTGTTTTTATAGGTATTTGTCATTGAAGACACTTTATCTATGAGGCCCATTTGTTTTTATAGGTATTTGTCAATGGTTTTGGCATTGATCATAAGAAAATAAACTACACAAAAATTCCAAGCAAAAACATGACTAAAACACCGGAGACTAATAAAATAATGACAACAAGTGGGTTTGATTTCTTTGTAGTTGTCTCATTATAGAGCTTCAATGTAACTCCACAAAGATAAGTATTATTCTCAAAATTAAATGAATCTAAATTTCACTTAAAAAACAAATGTGAGAATAATCCTTCGCAATCAATTAATTTGTACATTGAAATCCTTGAGATGATCCAATTAGTTTTGTTGCCAAGGAATTTCACTAGACAACTAATTCTTTTGTAGATGAATTATATTCAAATATGTCCAAGTGAACTTTGCTAGAATTGAACCATGGAAATTATTATCAGAGAAATCTAATGACATCATATATGGAATATATTTTGAAATATTTATAGGTATGATTCTTGATATATTGTTTTCAAAGATATTTAATCCTATCAATCTTTCACAATACTCAAATCCATTTGGAAAACTACCCTGAAGAACCATCACACAGGAAGCTTAATGTTTAAAACCCTATTTTCATTTAGGTGTCAATAATCCATCCTTAGGATGTTACATATAAACCCATTCATATATTTATTGAAATTTTAAATATAAATATAACTATAAGGGTATTTTCCCATGCTCTTTCTAGTTTTTATACATTTTATATTATCTTTTTTGGAATATGCATAGTGGACAAAAACACCAACTAGAGTAGGTGCAATGAATAAAATGGAAATGGCCCAAGTAGAATAAGAAAAACAATGAAAAATATAACCAAATTAACATTTGTTTCTATTTTAAAACCTTGTTGTATGTACCTCTGGTCAAAAAATAATTTTCAAAGCTATATCCTTCAAACAGTCTTCACAAATATCAAAACTAGCCCTCAAAGCTACAATCTAGTGTTGATGTTTGGACAACATTAGAAATACATTCTCTTAGAATAATAATTAATATTATCATTATTGATTATTAAATATCATATATAATAAGTAAATGATAATAATAAATAGTTATTGATTATTCAAGGGACACATCCTTTCATGGATGATCACCATATGTTCCCTATATATGGAACACTCATCATTGTAATAATATATCGATAATATCTTATATGAAGAAAAACAACATGGTATAAGAGCTAGACTAGGCTTGACTCCCTCATAGGAGGGCTCGGGTAAATGAAAGAGAAATAGAATTTAGTGCAAGCTAAAAATTCGTAAGAAGTGGTGATAAAAGAAAAATCGTAATGTTGCAGATCAGTCATCCAAAATATCATCTATAGGGTGGAAGATTTTGTTCTCTAGATATGGAAGGTGACACTGCATCTGCCACGTATTTGTTGTGGAAACCCAAATCCATAGATTCACCAACTCACGAAAATGTCCATCGGGGCATCAAGACGGTTTCGTGGAAACGTTTACCCTTGATGTCATACACTATGGGAGTTGACCCTAGTGTTTCTAGAGGGTGTAGCCTCTAGAAGTCCACATGGAGTGCCATGTGTGACAAACTTTCTCCAGATCGTACTCCTATGTGAATTGAGTTGAGTTTATCTGTGAGGAAACTTATTCGAGAAGGGATAAGTGCATTTGGGCTTATAGCCCATCATCCCATGTGGAGAGAACATGAGGAAATGTCAAGGGAGTTGACCCTTGACGTCTCACACTATGGGGAGTTGACACTAAGTATTCCTAGAGGGAGTAGCCTCTAGAAGTCCACATGGGAGTGCCATGTGTGACAAACCTTTTGCTACTATGGTGGTTGTGTACCACTGGCAGAGACTGCGTGTCTCTAGACAATAGTTGTGTACTACTATGGAAAGATACCTCCCTTGTTGAAAGGGAGTGTTGATGTTTCAACATTGGGCATAACTTCTCCTAGATTGGGCTACATACCAAGGGAGATAGGATACATTTATCATAAAGGTGCACTTGTGGTAAATGGGCCCAAATGTAGTCCTTCCTTGATCATGACAAGGAATAATATGGACTCGAGGCACTTGAAGTGGTTTCCACATGTTAGTTAGCATTAGGCCAACATTCACTCATAGGTGTGTACCTGTGGTGAAAGATCCTGGTGTGGTCTTTGTTCTAGTCATGGTGATTTGACAAGGAATGATAAAGACTCAAGATGCTATATGATATTACATATGGACTCAAAGTGAGCCTAATCTTAGAGAGAGTTAATTGGCTCAGAGGGAGAGCCGCAGAAGGAGTTTTCTCCTTGGTTCGGGTGGGAGAGAGATGTCTCCCAAGAATGACAAACAAGTTTCATGAGTCTAGGGTACAATTTGTATACTTCAAAGACAAGCTTGGCATGTTGCAAAATGTCTCCCTCGTTGAGAGGGAGTGTTGATGTTTGGACAACATTGGGAATACGTTCTCTTAGAATAATAATTAATATTATCATTATTGATTATTAAATATCATATATAATAAGTAAATGATAATAATAAATAGTTATTGATTATTCAAGGGACACATCCTTTCATGGATGGTCACCATATGTTCCCTATATATGGAACAATCATCATTGTAATAATATATTGATAATATCGTATATGAATAAAAACAACACCTTCATACTCTGGATTCTTAAATGCCCTAAACAAGAAAAAATAAATATTACATATGATAAAAAAATCAAAGTACCTATATCTTGGATTAAAAAAAATCCACCTTCAAAATCTACTGTCTAGAGTATAAGCCAAGACTAAAACCCTAGTTTCATCATATTTCTTATAGTAATACCATAGCTTTATAGAAATACAAAAAAATAAGCCATGAAGCCCTAGTGTGATAGACCACAACACATTCTACACAACATCAATAAAACCTTATCTTTATTTAGAAACACTTATGACATAAGAAAAACTAATCCTTCATTGTTATGGCATGAAATCAAACACCAAAACCCTCACATTTATGATGTGAAATCAAACACTAAATCCTCAAATTTTATACATAAAATCAAATCCAAAAGATATAGATTTTACTACAAAAAATCAAACAATGAAACCTTCAACATAAACTAAAGCACTAAAACCCTCACATTTACCCCACAAAATCAAACACTAAAACCCTCACATATAAAATCAAACCTTGATAGCTGAAACACTCACTTCCCATTCAAGAATTGTTTTCCCTTAAATCCCATGGCATATAACTAAAAGGAGAACACCTTGTATTGGAGGATTTTAGGGAACCTCCTTGAAAATTTTCTCACTTCTTTGTTTATAGTGGAGGTGGGCAACCGAAGGTTTTTGCGAAGGTTTTTTCATTGGTGCTGATGTAAGGAAAATATGCATTGGTGTGCACCAAAAAATAAGGCATTGATGTTGATATAATGAGGCATGTCATTAGCCTCTATAAAAAAAAATGCATAAAAGTGCTCCATTATAAACAAAGCATGTTGGTGCACATACACATGATTCCCTGATGTGTAGTTTGGTGCACCGAGCCAGAGTAAAATAAAAAAAATTACCATACCTATTTTCATTATTACACTTTGTTTTGTGCTTCCAACCTCTCAGAAAAGCATCGATGCTCACTCTCCTTCCACAACTACCCCGTTTACAGTGGTCTACAACCAGTTCGATAGCTCCACAAGTAGATTCCACACATTTCTAGATTTTGGAAAATATCACATGCTTTCATTTCTTCTCTATGGTGCAACCATGCCTCCTCAGGAGATAAGAGACAAGGTAAATTGTTGATTACCTTGTTATTTACATTTTCATTGGATTAAAATTTGAAATTGGCCTAAAATTTGGCCTTTTTGAATTTTTTTAATACCACGTGGTGCATTTAATTGATTTGGATCACCCCAGAGCCCGGTGTGTCCTGTGAATTTACAGGTAACACTAAATCAGTGTGTATATGATCAATAAATGCACGAGTTCCATTTAGGGAATGTAATCATGAAAATGTTGAAAAATAAACATAATGGTGCATCTTCCTAGATGCCCTGTTACTAGTGCATTATAAAACACAATGCGTTGTTAAACAAAACTCCAATGCTCTAAGACAAATGGAGCACTGGTGCATAACATTAACCGATCGCACCACCCAATTTTTGACATGGAAAATTTAGCCTAGCGGTGTGCTAAAGTACACCAAACACATTAGTGCCATGTACAACAAGGAAATGGGGAAAATATTTAATAATTTAGCATAACAATGCAACTTATGGGATGCCCCCATTATCGATGCATTATAAAAGAAAAGAAAAAATCCAATAAACCACTTATGCTCCAAGAAAAATGGAGCCCCGATGCATTCCATTTTACCAACCACACTGCCAAATCTTCATCATAAAAAAGTTAACCTAGCAATGAAAGTAGGTCCACACGATGTATCGATGTTGTTCACAGCATGGCATTAAGCCAAATATCTAATAATTTATCATTGGGTGCATCTGATAGAATGCCCCATTACTAATGCATCCTAAAAGAAAATGCACAACTAAAAGAAGCTGGTGGTCCAAGGAATGTGAAGCACTGGTGCATTGCATATAAACAACTACACTTCCTAGTTAACCACCTAAAAACGTTAACAAGGTGCTGCATTTTGTAAAAATAACTAAACTATGTTACACATAACATAGGAAAAATGGCATAACAATGTGTCTTGTGTGATGCCTCATTACCAGTGCGTTAGAGAACACACCACACTGCTAAATATATATCAGTGCTTGAATAACCATGGAGCACTGGTGCATTAGCCTTACCACTTCACTCAGTTGTTCTTTATTTATGATATAGCACAGTGGGCATTGTGCATATTAAGTATTGTAGAAGCACATGTTACTTTTCCACTTTTTTTTGAAAACATAAATTAATTTCAGTTTTTGATAAATACAAAATAGTTATATATGTGTGCATTGTGTATTTTATAATTTCAATTTGTTCTCTGTGTGTGTGTGTGTGTGTGTGTGTGTTGGAAATTGTATTATTGTTGATGTCAAAGGTAGACATGACTATGAAAATCATGGTAATATTTTTTCATTGAGGTTAAAGAAGATGACCAAGGAAGTCTAACCAAATAGAGGATAAACATATGCGTTGATGAGCCTCTATGCACAAATATGATTATGAATTGTTGATTTTCTGCAAGAGTTATGTGTTTACCCTGAAGGTTTTCTACAAGAGTTTTCTGTTACCCTGAAGGTGAAGTGATTGTTCCTAAAATATATTTGAGGTTGCATAAGAATAACAAGAAGTTGAGTGACGGAAAATTGGATGAATCCCATTGTAGGTATAAACAACAATGGAGGAGTCATATTTTAAGTCCAAGGGAACATAGGTTTTACAATGAAAACAAGAGGTAATAAAGTTTGAATGAGAGCAAACGATCTACATAACCTTACACAAATAAATGAATTTTGTTGTGAAAAAATGTGGACTCAAAACTAGATAAATCCTTATCGTTGATCATCCAAAAATCAACGACTATGATCAAAGGATTGGGGCTAGATACCCGATGAGCGATCTTAGTTGCCACATCAGTGCCACGCATCCAGTAAGATGAGTGCCACATTAGAGGGAGTCCACATCAGTACCATGCTAGTGCCATAATAAGAAACTCTACAGATGCCATGTGCAGTGCCATGTGTCAAGACACATATCGATGCCACGTCATCCAATATACATGTAGAATAAGTCCACGTGGAAGCCACTTCATCTACAACATCAATAGATTGGATCAAAACAATTCGATTAGGGTGTATATATAGAAGAATATTCATAAATTTACCATAGTCCATGGTGAGTTTTCAAAAAATTGACTAAGTATCAAGACAAATATGGATTGTTGCGGAGTGGTGGAGAATCGAGAGTATGTGAAGAAATAATGAAATTAGTAAAAAATCATAGACTTGTGGTGAGATATGAAAAAATGATTAAGTATCAATGCATTGTAGAGTTAATGAAGTATGGTGGGTCGATGAGCATGGAGAAGAAGTATCATTATGTCTCACAGAGTGCGGTGAATTATAAGAAATTGTCTAAGTATGAGGAGTTGGTCAAATAGAGAGGGTTGAAAATATAGAAAAGTTAATCGAGAAAATGTCTCAGCCTTGTGGTGAAATGCTTGGAAAAAATTCTAAGTATGGGTGAAAAATAAGTGTGGTGGAACCCGAAGGTGCATTTTGGAGACCATGGAAATTTAATTGCAAATGCCTTGAAATTTAATTGCAAATGCCTTAGACCCGCGATGAAATGCTCGGAAGCGTTTCTAAATATGGGTGAAAAATAAGTGTAGAGGAACGTGAGGGTGTGTTTTGGAGGCCAAAAAATTTTGAATGTAAGAACTGAAAGCCTTACACCCATGGTGAAATTGTTTGACGACTAAGATTGAATCAGAGTCCAGATCAGGGAATTTCTTAGTGTTAGTGTTGTGTCGATAATTTCAATGATAGCAAAGATATGATTGACATTTAATCCAAGGAATGATTGGATGAAAACTGTTCATTTTGGTTGCATGGTGTGTTTTGGTGGACAATAAATAGAACAAAATCAATATTAAATCCAAAGGAATGATCAGACGGTTACATAGTGATGAGGCTCATGCAATATATTTTGATATCCAGTGAATGAGATCAACGATCAACATTTAATTTGAAGGAAGATCTAAAGGTTGTTGAGTATTGAGTGATATGTTATGTGTTCCAAGACTCGATGGTCCTGATATGATAAGAAGATATTAATGGATCAGAATTTATCATGAGCTAGATCCAATGGGTGTTGAACAATGAGGTCATTTATGTGTTGTATTGGAGAGTGAACAGATCGTCGATCGATATTAGATCTAATATGTATCAAACAATGGCTGAGTGTTGATGTTTGTTGCATGTTTTTATGGGTAGAGAAAATATCAAAGACCATGATCGATTCAAGGGACCTCATCCGAAAACTATTGAGCATTAAATTTTATGCTTTGTCCAATGAGCATATAACATGCTAATTAGGAGAAAATTGGAACCAATTTCGAAGGATTCATGAAGTCTGAATTTTAAGGAAGAGCCAAGCGATCCAAAGATAACCTCATTATAAATATTATTTTGTGGACAAACCCTTGGGTGTATTCTTTGTATAAATAACTATGCTCAAATCCAAGTAAGACCAGAAAGGTGAAGGGAGAGAAAGTTGAGTGAGTGTAGATTGTGTGAAAAGAAGCTTTGAGGCTCTGAGGTCCAAGTATGCCAGAGAATGAAAGGAAGATCATGTAATAATATAAGGGTGGATAGGATGTGAAAGGTCTAAGGAACTTCTGAAATCAATAAGATTGTGAACTGAAGGAATGCAGTGTGACAAAAAAGGTAGAGAAAGAATTTTATGCAAGTGAAGGTTTGAGGGAAAGAGAATATTTAACATTATTGAAAGATTGAGGACATTGGTGTCTCTAGTAGGTTGGTGCCTACATATTGTTGATTTGGTGCTCAACTAAGGGGGTTGGTGTCACATGTAGGTTGGTTCCTGCAAATATTGCAGCTGTAGGTTGGTTCCTATAGGGAGTGTTGAGTTAGTGCTCTACTAAGGGGATTGGTGTCTCCCGCAGGTTGGTTCCTGCAAACATTATAACAATAGGTTGGTGCCTACATGATTTTATAAAAGAATTGTTTTGTGGTTTTCTCCCATTTTTGTTTCCACGTTAAATATCCAATGTATTGTGCTGGATTGTATGGTTGTTTGTTGTTTATCATTAATCATAGTTGGTAAAAAAATAACACATTGATAAATATTGAAAGAAAGGAAAAAGTAGTCTTATACTAATTCACCCCACCATTCTTAGTGATATAAATGAGTTATTTTAACAATTTGTATCAAATTGAGTTACTTCATAAATATTCTAACCACCAGAAGGTGAATCCCTGCAAAATGAATGGATAAATAGGAAGGATTTTCCACAAACAAACCTACATTCTTTGATGGATCAAATTATGTTTTAAAGAACATAAGAATGAAAATCTATTTGATTGCACTTGGGTTTGATGTTTAGAATGCAGTTGAGAATGGTTACACAGATCCAACAACTCCACATGTATATACAATTGGAAAGAAGCCCATTGACAATAATTAGAAGGACAATAATGCAATTGTATGTGGTTTGGAAGAATCAATATTTTTTCAAATTCATGCATTTTCATTCAACAAAAAGAGATATGTGACAAGTTACAAAAAGTGTCACAGTCCAGATCAAACAATTTCTTAGTGTTAGTGTGGTGTCAAGAATTTCAATGATAGAAAAGATACAATTGACATTTAATCCAAGGAATGATTAGATGAAAGCGTAATTTGTGTTTGCATGGTGTGTTTTGGTGGACAATAAATAGACCAAAAATCAATAATATTAAATCAAAGGAATGATCATACAGGTTACATATGGTATTAAGGAGCTCATGCGTATATTTTTGATATATAGTGAATACCAAGGATCAACGATCAACATTTAATTTGAAGGAAGATCCAAAGGTTGTTGAGTATTGAGTGATATGTTGTGTGTTCCAAGACCCGATGGTCCCGATATGATAAGAAAGAGATCAATGGATAAGAATTTATCAGGAGCTAGATCCAATGGGTGCTGAGCAATGATTTCATTTACGTGTCGTATTGGAGAGTGAACATATCAACGATCAATATTAGATCTAATATGTATAAAAAAGTGGCTGAGTGTTGATGTTTGTTTCATGTTTTACATGGGTAGAAATATCAAAGACCATGATCGATTCAAGGGACCTCATCCATCAACAGTTGAGCATTAAATTTCATGCTTTGTCCAATGAACATATAACATGTGAATTAGGAGAAAATTGACTAGTTTTTGAAAGGATTACCGTGAAGTCTAGGAGAATTTTAAGAAGGAAGAGCCAAAGCTGATCAAATATAACCCTCATGTAAGAAATATTATTTTGTGGACAAACCCTTGCATGTATTCTTTGTATAAATAACTATGCTCAAATCCAAGTAAGACCAGAAAGGTGGAGAATGGGTATGTGAAGTGCAGTTGTGTGAAAAGCTCTGAGGCTCTGAGGTCCAAGGATGCCATAGAATGAAAGGAAGATAATGTGATAATATAAGGGTGGCTAGGACATGAAAGGTATAAGGAATTTATGAAATCAATAAGATTGTGAACTGAAGGAATGTAGTGTGACCACAAAGATAGAGAAACAATTTTATGCAAGAGAAGGATTGAGGGAAAGAGAAGATTTCACATTGACAGATTGAGGGACATTGGGTGTCTCCTAGTAGGTTGGTACCTACATGTTGTTGAGTTGGTGCTCAACTAAGAGTTGGTGTCTCTTTTAGGTTGGTTCCTGCAAATATTGCAGCTGTAGGTTAGTTCCTATAGGAGTGTTGAGTTGGTGGTGCTCTACTAAGGGGATTGAGTGTGTCTCCACCCGAGGTTGGTTCCTGAAATGTTGTAACAATAGTAGTTTGGTTCCTACATGATCTTATAAAAAGAATTGTTTTGTGGTTTTTCTCCCATTTCGGTTTCCGTGTAAATATCCGCGGTATATGGATTGTATGGTTGTTTGTTTATCATTAACAATCATAGTTGGTAAAGTAACACATTAATAAATGAAAAAGGTCTTGCCCAAATTCACCCCAGCTAGCATTTTCGTGGTGTGCCAACAATTTGTATCAAATTGAGTTACTTCATAAATAGTCTAACCACCAAAAGGTGAATCCCTACAAAATGAATGGATAAACAGGAAGGATTTTCCACAAACAAACCTACATTCTTTGATGGATCAAATTATGTTTTTACAGACATTATAAAAGAATTGTTTTGTGGTTTTCTCCCATTTTTGTTTCCACGTTAAATATCCATGTATTGTGGATTGTATGGTTGTTTGTTTATCATTAACAATCATAGTTGGTAAAGTAACACATTGATAAATATTGAAAGAAAAAAAAGCAGTCTTATACTAATTCACCCCCCTTCTTAGTATAAATGAGTGTGCCAACAATTTGTATCAAACTGAGTTACTTCATAAATAGTCTAACCACCAAAAGGTGAATCCCTACAAAATGAATGGATAAACAAGAAGGATTTTCCACAAACAAACCTACATTCTTTGATGGATCAAATTATGTTTTCTGGAGCATAAGAATGAAAATCTATTTGATTGCACTTGGGTTTGATGTTTAGAATGCAATTGAGAATGGTTACACTATCCCATTAACTCCACATGTATATACATTTGGAAAGAAGCCCATTGACAATAATTAGAAGGCCAATAATGCAATTGTATGTGGTCTAGAAGAATCAATATTTTTCAAATTCATGCATTTTCATTCAACAAAAGAGATATGTGACAAGTTACAAAAAGTGTCACAGTCCAGATCAAACAATTTCTTAGTGTTAGTGTGGTGTCAAGAATTTCAATGATAGAAAAGATACAATTGACATTTAATCCAAGGAATGATTGGATGAAAACTGTTAATTTTGGTTGCATGGTGTGTTTTGGTGGACAATAAATAGACCAAAAATCAATATTAAATCTGAAGGAATGATCATACGGTTACGTAGTGATGAGGCTCATGCAATATATTTTGATATATAGTGAATGAGATCAACGATCGCGATTTAATTTGAAGGAAGATCCAAAGGTTGTTGAGTATTGAGTGATATGTTGTGTGTTCCAAGACCCGATGGTCCTGATATGATAAGAAGAGATCAATGGATAAGAATTTATCAGGAGCTAGATCCAATGGGTGCTGAGCAATGATGTCATTTACGTGTGGTATTGGAGAGTGAACATATCAACGGTCAATATTAGATCTAATATGTATCAAAAAGTGGTTGAGTGTTGATGTTTGTTTCATGTTTTTATGGGTAGAGAAAATATCAAAGACCATGATCGATTCAAGGGACCTCATCCGTCAATAGTTGAGCATTAAATTTTATGCTTTGTCCAATGAACATATAACATGTGAATTAGGAGAAAATTCTGACCAGTTTTGAAGGATTCATGAAGTCTAAATTTTAAGGAAGAGCCAAGCGATCCAAATATAACCTCATAAGAAATATTATTTTGTGGACAAACCCTTGCATGTATTCTTTGTATAAATAACTATGCTCAAATCCAAGTATGACAAGAAAGGTGAAGGGAGAGAAAGTGGAGTGAGTGCAGATTGTGTGAAAAGAAGCTCCTAGGCTCTGAGGTCCAAGTATTTCAGAGAATGAAAGGAAGATAATGTAATAATATAAGGGTGGATAGGACGTGAAAGGTCTAAGGAATTTATGAAATCAATAAGATTGTGAACTGAAGGAATGTAGTGTGACCACAAAGATAGAGAAACAATTTTATGCAAGTGAAGGTTTGAGGGAAAGAGAATATTTAACATTATTGAAAGATTGAGGACATTGGTGTCTCTAGTAGGTTGGTTCCTACATATTGTTGAGTTGGTGCTCAACTAAGGGGGTTGGTGTCTCATGTAGGTTGGTTCCTTCAAATATTGTAGTTGTAGGTTGGTTCCTATAGGTAGTGTTGAGTTGGTGCTCTACTAAGGGGATTGGTGTCTCCCGCGGGTTGGTTCTTGCAAACATTGTAACAATAGGTTGGTGCCTACATGATTTTATAAAAGCATTGTTTTGTGGTTTTATCCCATTTGGGTTTCCACGTTAAATATCCATGTATTGTGGATTGTATGGTTGTTTGTTTATCATTAACAATTATAGTTGGTAAAGTAACACATTAATAAATATTGAAAGAAAAGAAAAAGTAGTCTTATACTAATTCACCCCCCCTCTCAGTATAAGTGAGTGTGCCAACAATTGGTATCAAATTGAGTTACTTCATAAATATTCTAACCACCAGAAGGTGAATCCCTGCAAAATGAATGGATAAATAGGAAGGATTTTCCACAAACAAACCTACATTCTTTGATGGATCAAATTATGTTTTCTGGAGCATAATAATGAAAACTATTTGATTTCACTTGGGTTTGATGTTTAGAATGTAGTTGAGAATGGTTACACTTCCCCAACAAATCCACATGTATATACAATTGGAAAGAAGCCTAGTGACAATAATTAGAAGGACAAGAATGCAATTGTATGTGGTCTGGAAGAATAAATATTTTTCAAATTCATGCATTTTCATTCAACAAAAGAGATATGTGACAAGTTAAAAAAAGCATATGAAGGGGATGACAAGGTCAAGAATGAAAAGTTACAAATCCATATAGGACAATTCAAGACCCTCAAGATGAATGAAGAGGAGAGTATCACAACCTATTTTCTTTGTGTGGATGATATTGTCAACATTATTAGAGGATTGGGTGAAGATATTAAATAAACCATCATAGTGCGAAAAGTTCTTAGAACACTTCCCTCAAGATTCAATCCCAAGGTATCTTTCATTGAAGAATTAAATGACTTAGATAAGCTGACAATGTATGATTTGCATGAGATCCTCATTGCATATGAAATGAAGATATAATAGGATAAGACAACAAATATTTCAAGGAAGGAACTATCCTTCAAGGCATCAAAGAAGATAAATATAGAAGAATACAATCTCGAGTGACAACTCAGATAATGAATTAGACATATAAGAAGCTAACTTTTTTAGAAATCTCAAGAGGGGGATAAGAAAATACAAAGGTAAGCTTCCCTTCAAATGCTTTAATTGTGGAGAAGTAGGACACTTTGATACTAAATGTCCTTATGCAAAGAATGAAAATAACATTGTAAAAGAATATTCTAGTTTCAAAAGGTACAAGAAGGGTAAAAATGAAAAGAGGAAAAAGTTCTATAGACAAAAGAAAAATCTATATACCAATGAATACAACAACTCTTCTGATGATAATGACAATGAAACAAAATAATTTTTCTTTATGGATTTAGAAACATAGAGTAATGTCCTAGAAAATAGAAGTGCAAAATCAATAGAAGAATAATATCTCAATATTGATGCATAAGTATATCTTGAAGGAGATCTCATAGGTTCTCTAAATAAAATAGGAAAACCGAGGAACAAGGAATGGCTACAAAAGGAGCAGTTGAATAAGAACATAAAATAAATGCTAGACATAAAAGAAAGTTCTCATGAAACTTAAAATACCATCATCAACTTAAAAACTCAAGTAAAAGAGGAAAACATGATTGAAGAAGTCTTAAGAACCCAACTAAAATAAAAATAAGATAAGTCTAGAATATGAAATATTTTATCTAAGAAAGGAGTTGGAAAGATCACATACCAATATGAAATTTGAAAATATCTCTGCAACCTTGAATGAAATCCCAAACTGTCAAAGATCATCGTTCAACAAGACTGGTCTTGGTTACAATGAAAAGAAGGAAGATGATAATGAATAAGCCTCAACCTCTTCAAAATATTCAAGTGAAGAAAGGACCAAGAGTTATGATGTTATACTAAAACATTCTAACAAGATTGAAGAGAACATGAAGGAAGAACAACATATTCCACAAAAGACAAATATTTCTCACAAGGACATAATTAGGAATACTCTCCTATCAATATGGAATCACACAATCAAATACCAAAATTATTTCTTTGGATACCGATATTCTTGCAATGGTTTTGGTCATAAAGCAATATATTGTAGAAAAAATGTAATAGGTAGTTACATGAGGAACAACAAAAAATATACCTATGGATTCTCAAGGAGAAATTACAACTCATTTTCCCCTTTGTTGAACTATAATATCATATGTTAGAACTGCAATAATTTTGGGCATATAGCAAAATTCTACAGAAGTGATTTCAGAGAAAATAAAAAAGAGGAATCCCCAACAACCATGAAAAGAAATCAGGAACACAAGGAACAAAATATAGAAAAATCCTTGTTCATTCAAGTTGCACTTCATGCAAAAAATAATAAGGATACGTGGTACATTGAAAGTGGGTGCTCTAGTCACATGAGAGGAGATAGAACAAATTTTATCACCCTAAAGAAGAATGAAGGCAGTGTTACCTTTGGAGATAATGACAGTTCAAAGATAGTTGGAAAGGGCACTCTCAGTATTGACAATGAAAGAGCTAAGGTTGAAAAGGTTCCTTGTGTTGAAAACTTGAAACATAATCTTCTCAATGTAATTCATATGTGTGACCAGGGTCACACTCTTACTTTTGACTCCCGAGAATGTGAGAACGGAAAAGAAAATTTAGGCAGGCTAGTTGTAAAAGCAATCACGACCTCAAACAATGTATACATTCTTGATGAAATTAATGGATAAAAATGCATCATGGGGTAGATATATGAAATATGGAAATGGGATAAAATAATGGTCCATATTAACTTTGAAAACTTGGTAAAAATTGTTACCAAATAAGTAGTAAGAGATATGCCAAATTTCACAAAACCCTCATGCATTGTCTGCAAGCAGTGCCAGCATGGAAAACAATCAATGGTGAGATTAAAGAAAAAGGAATATGCAACATCCAAGTCATTGAAACTTGTGCATACATATCTCTATGGACCAACAAGAATGAAAGGATTGCAAGGATAAAGTTATTTCATGTTTCTCATTGACGATTAAATACAAGAATTACTTGGGTTACCTTTCTCAAAAATAAATCTGAGGCATTTGAAAATTTTAAAGTATTCAAAGCTTAGTTGAGAATGAGACCGATCTAAAAATCAAATGTTTAAGGTCAGATAATGGAGGTGAGATCACATCTAGTGAATTTGAAGAATTGTGTGAATATCAAGGAATAAAAAGAAAGTGTGTAGCCATAAGAACTCCTAAAAATGGAGTAATTGAATGAAAAAACAGACATGTACAAGAGATTGCTAGGACAATGTTGAATGAAGAAAAATTATCACATGGGTTTTGGAGAGAAGAATCTTTCATTGTTGTCTACATTCTAAACATAGGGAAAATAAGAGTCAACAATGATAGGATACCTATGAATTGTGGAAAGGACGAACAACATATGTCAAACACTTTAGAATATTTGAAAGCAAATGTTACATCAAACGAGATGATGAGGATCTAGGAAAGTTTGAACCAAGAGAAGATGAGGGAATTTTTCTTGTTTATTCATTAAGAAGAAAATCCTATAGATGTTACAACAAAAGACTGAAGAATATTGTTGAAAGAATTAATGTCATAATAGATGAAGAAACACCACACATGAACCAACTGGAAGAGAAAGAAATAGATTGAAATGAAGAAGAAAAGAACAATCAAATGAAGAAGTAGAAGAAGAAGAAACATAACACCAAGATACACAGACACCATCAAGGTTTGTGTAGAAAAATCATTAAAAAAAATTAATTCTTGGTGATAAAATTGCTAAGACTCAAACTAGGAGAAAACTGGAAAGTAGATCTGAACAAGTAAATCTCTCTTTATTGTCCAAAATAGAGCCTAAGTTCTTTGAAAAATATAGTAATGATCAACATTGGGTGAATCTGATGGAGGAAGAGTTAAAGCAGATTGAGAAAAAGCAGACACAACAAATTGTCCAAAGACCCAAACATAAAAATGTGATTGGTAGGGTATTTAGAAATAAGGTAAAGGAAGATGGAAAAGTAGTAAGAAATAAAGAAATATTGGTCTGTAAAGGGTATTCTCAAGTAGAAGGTATTGAATTTAAAGAAACATGTTCTCCTGTTGCGAGACTGTTGGGCTCCGGATTTATAACATTTTCTTGCTGGTTCTTGAAGACATTGTTTACTCTCCTGAAGACTTTTGTTTAGCAAATGTATGGTGTGACTTTCTTTATGTGCTATTCATATTCCATTACACATATATGTTCCATTGCATCCAGAAACCATGAAGTGCTTCCAAAACCACAAATAAAATGAAGAATTCACCTATAATGTGGATGCACTATCACCTCATGGTGCAAATACGGTAAAGGGCAAACAAGGAGTAATTTATCTCTAGAACAAAGTTACCAAGTGGTCTTTGTGAAGTTGTTGCACAAAGAGAGACATAAATTTATGTTTGTGTTTTATTTAGAATACTTTAAATAATATTATTCAAGATAATGTACGAATGGATTTAAAGTCATCATTTATACGGTTACGAGGTTGTGGGCAATATACAAAATGCAAGATAAGCTATGATGGTGGCTGAAACCAATAGCTATAGCAAAACTCAATAGCTGGCATCAAGTATCTAAATTCGTGCATATACTTGAGCGTTTTCTCTTCTAGAATTAGAAACCACGCGTGCGGAGATCAGAAACGATTGCTAGCATTGCAGAGCTGAAACGGGTATTTTACATTTACTTAAGGATCCCAAGTGGTGCCACACATTTGCAGAGAGAGCTGGAAACGTTATACAACACTGCCAGAGATCTGAAAAGTGGTGTAACATTGCCAGAGGGGGCTGGAAACGTTATGACATTGCGAGACCAAAAGAAACGTTATGGAAAGATACACGGTGCTGAGATCTAAAAAGCGTTATAACTGGAAAGGATGCCGCACTTGGCCAGAGATTGGAGACCTTTATATAAAGAGAACCCATTTCATTTGCGGAGGGTTGGAAAATATATTTGAAAACGTTAGGGGAAAAGAAACGTAGGGGCTATACTCTAGAGAGAGAAAAGATGTAGAGAGCCATGCATGGGGTGGAATAGACACTTAGCACTTAAGATCAGATAGAGAACCAAAGTCTCAAATTTTTGTATTGTTCTTAAGATTCTAGAAAAATGGATTCCAGTTATTTCCCATTAACCACGATTTCCTATCTCTTTGGATTTATTGGGATTTACTTCCCGATTATACCTTTGCAGGTTAGAAGAATGATAGCACATGGGTGTGAGAGAAGGCGAGGGCCCTTGACTGGAAGCAGGCTGATGCATTAATAACATTCTTATTTGATTTCATCTTTCAGCATTTTGCTCAGTGGTTTGATAGAAGTGGTATTTCATTTCATTACAATCAAGGGTTTAGCATTATCTTTCCAGCTTGGTGATTTCATTTTCTTGATTTCACATTTAGAGAGTAGATTACAACAGCGATGCGAGAGCAGTGGAAGTCGGTAAGCTTCTTTCGATTGAGTTCTTTTATGATTGAGAGTAAGCAGCATCTAGCACAAGCCTCTTCAATACTGCATTTCACATTGCTGGTTCCTCAAAACACAACTTCCGGGTTGACAATTAAATTCTTTTAGCAGTTCAGAGAGTAGCTTGGCATCCTTTAAACCCCCTCTTCAGCCCTGCATTTCCTGTGCTGGTTCCTCAAAGCTTACCTTCCCGGGTTGACAATTAAATGTTGATTTACATGGTATATCTGCAGCTCGACAGAGACTATAAGCCATTAGAATGGTTTTGGCATTTGTCCGCTTCAATAATTATAAGGTGTATCAGCAGGATGTTAAGTGAGCATTCATGAATGGAGATTTAGGGGAATAAGTCCGAAGGATTCTTATTTTCAGAAAATGAAGATTATGTTTTCATATTGAATAAAACACTTTATGGATTAAATAAAGCTCCTAAAGCATTATATTCAAGACTTGACAAATACTTGCAACCACAAGGTTTCAAAAGAGGAACAACAAATAACAATCTTTACATCAAAATAGACATTGTAGAGATGTTAATCATTGTAGTTTATGTGGATGATATCATTTTTGGAAGTAATGATAACAGAATAAGCCAAACGTTTGTAGAAGAAATGAAAAAACAAATTGAGATGTCCATGCTTGGAAATTTTCATTCTTTTTAGGACTTTAGATTACTCAAATCGACAAAGGCATATTCATTTTTCAGACCAAATTAATATATCAAAGAGACATTGAAGAAGTTTGAAATGGAAGACTATAAACCTTTCGTCAAATCTATGGTCACTGGTTGTAAGTTAAGTAAAGAAGATGAATCAAATGACACAAATCAAACCTTGTATAGGGCAATGATAGGCAACCTCCTATATGTGATAACTTCGAGACCATATATTATGTAGGAAATAGGGTTAGTTGGAAGGTTTCAAGTTGCCCCAAAGGAAACATATGTGCAGGAAGTAAATATAATATTCATATATATGAAAGGAACATTGTACTATGGTTATGGTATCCCATAGGAAAATACTTTACTCTAACAACTTACACAGGTGTATATTGGATAGGTAGTGTGGATGATAGAAAAGCACCAATGGTGGATCGTTCTTTCTAGGAAATATTCTATTGTCTTCATTTAGCAAGAAGAAATCATATATTTCCCTACACACAACAAAATCACCATACATTGCAACAACAACATGTTGTACACAATTCATCTTGATGAAACAAACATTGAAAGATATTCAGGTAGAGTATAATCAACCAATATAAACACTGTGTGACAATACTAATGCAATAAATATCTCCAAGAATCTTGGCATGCATTCAAAGACAAAGAAAATTCCAATCAAGTATCATTTCTTGAGAGAGAAAGTCACAAAACATAATGTCAACCTGGAATATATCGACACAAAGTAACATGTTGCTGATATATTTACAAAACCTCTTTGTAATACCCCAAGGATGAGCCCCAGTTGTATTTATGAATTGTAATTATGTTTATAGGCTAGTGAGACAAGTGAATATAATATGGTGGGATTATGCGTTTATTAGGCCGGAGAGCCTAGGTGTTAAAGGCCAGAGCCTGATTTTGTATATGTAATTATGCGTATCATTAATAAAATATAAAAATCGTTGCGTGCAGACCAACCACGAAGAAAGAGTGATGGGGGACTAAGCTTCCACAAGGTTGGGTAAGGGAGAAGGCTAAGTGTGTGGGCCTAGGGGCTAAGCTAGGGGGATTACCTCTAAAGGGGATACTAATTTATTATTATTTCCTAAAAGGCTAAGGTGGTCAATTGACCAAGTGTTGTCCCAAGTTCCTGGGAAAGGAGCGTATGAAAAATGGAGTGCATGCAGCTCCAGGAAGACAGATGTCGACCTGGGTGCATCCAGTTAAAGATGCATAAGTCATCCATGTTGGGGGTTCGCTGCCCATTCTGTCACCCTTTGCTTGAGTTTGATGGGGTCGGGGGCGTTTGAACCATTGGCTTTTGCGTCTGCCCTCGACATAACATGTCACATCTGAGAAACTAGAGGAAAGGAAAAAGTCGACCTGTGTGTCCCGTGAACCAAGGTTTATCCACACTGCAAATCTGAGTTTGCATATGAACCCATTTTTCCTAAACCCAGTGAGAACCTGTGGACTAAACCATGTTTTCTGTGAAACTTGAGCATCCCGAATATGTCTGTGTCGTGTGTGTGTCATAGTTGTTGGTTGTTGTGGCCATGCAGTTCCTGGACTGAGTGTGTCTTGCTGATGTTTGTTCCTTGTTGAGCCTTGCAGTTGTCCTCCTTGTGCTGGAATGGAGTTGAAGAAGCAGGTTGTCAGGCCTTTGTACAACACTCTCTCCAGGTGAGAGAGGTGGTTGTGGTTGAAGAAGCAGGTTGTCAGTCCTGTGAGCGACTCTCTCTAGGTGAGAGAGTGTGCAGAGGAAATGAGAACTCCTGGAAGGGGTCTTCTAGCTTCCACAAAGCTTGGAGAGTTCTAGTCTGGCCTATTGTTGAAGCCCAAGGCAAGGGAGGTTTAGCATCTGAAGGACTGTCTGATGTGACAATGAAGGTGTATACTCTTGGGGTGGGACAGGCATGTGGCAAATGAGAGTCTGTGAGTAGTGGGAATAAGTGGCTCCTGGGAGAGAATCCATCCTCATAAACTGTGTGTCTTTCTGTTGAACTTGCCTATCCTAGGATTCCCTTGCTCGATGGAGCTTAGTCCCAGCTCGGGGGTGACCTATTGCTAAGAGTGATGATAAACACAATCTATGGCTGGGAGGTTTGTGGAAGGTCTGCACACAGTTTGTGGTATTATAATAAAAGATAAGTGCCACTCTTATGTTCATTTACATGCGATGTAATGGTACAAATGTTGTAATTGATGAGTATTGCCTGTGTAATTTGTATATGATGCATGTGCAGGCTTACTGTTATTTCTGCATTATTATGTTATATATACATAGAATAGTCATTCTATGTTTATATGGATGTGTATGTTTTTCCGCAAGTATCTTTGTGTGGCATAGCCCTGTAGTTAAAGGCTAAGTTAAGGTTGTGTTGGTAGCATTACCCGGTCTTTGGAGGGTTGGGGATGTTACAATATGGTATTAGAGCATGGTTACAACACTGAGCCTAGATGGGCCATGTTAGTGGAAGTTGAAGCAAAAGTTTCAGAAAGAATTGTTGTCGAAGTAGAAAAAATTCTAGTTCTGACCCATGGTTTCAATGCTGAGCCTGGATGGGCTAGATAAGCGGTCATTGGACCCAAGGTTTAAGGTGGAAATTGTGTCTGGAGAAACCAATTTCGAACCTCAAAATGTTCTTGAGTGCCAAGAGGTTACCTTGGTCATGTTAAGAAGCTCAGGAGGAGTAGCGCTATCGTAAAACCATGACAGAAGTGGTGTTGGACCGCATAGTAATGTGTGAACTGGTGAGGTAATGAATAAGTTTCAATTGTTTCTCTCATGTGAGTTGCGAGTGCAAGGAGTGCATAGGAAGAAATCTGTGTTGAGTTTAGAGAGAGATAGATTCACTGAGAACTCTGTAGGGCTCTGCCAGGTAGGCATGGAGCAAGTGCAAGTGTGCACAGAGAGAACTATTTTTCGAGTTCAGGGAGAAGAGTATCAGAGGAAGATACTCATAGAGATGTTGAACACTCTGTAGAAAATGCTCAGCAAGGTGTGCTTTGAGCAGAAGTTTGCCAAGAGGGCACGAAGTTTTCCTTTGAAAGGAAACAAAAGGGTCGAGACCCTTAGGAGACTGAGTAACTCGAAAAGCTCAAAAGAGATAACACAAGGAATGCGTGGGAGATAGACTCATTCTAAGTCCTAAATCTCAGAAGAGATAATGCTTACGTGAGCGAAGACGAGACCCAATAGACAGACTCGAAGGAGGAGTAAAGTTTGAAGCCTTTGAATACATAGAAAATCTTCTAAGTCAAAAGATATCTGAACTGTTGGAGGTAGATATTGGTCGTCCATTTAGAAGCATCATCAAGATCGTGAGATCGACAGTCACCTCACATTGTAGGGATAGAAGGTGCTCGAACTTTACGAAGTTGAGGGCAGGCCGCAATCCAAACCATGGTTTTGGAGAAAGAACGTGTGTAGGCTCAAGGTGAATTGCGGGACGAAAAGTAGTTTGGTTTCAAACCATCGTTGATCATGCAGTAGGGTATGTGTCAATAGATCGTGAACTCGGGGTGAAAATACTCTGGGAGAACGCAAAGGATGAAAGTTTGAAATCGTCGAAGCCCAAATAGCCAAAGCAGCTGGGAGTTGTTGATCTAGGTTGGATAGGTGTCACCAGATCGTGAACTTCGGAGAATCGAACTCCGAGGTTTTTGTGAAGTTGCGTTTCAAAATGTTCCAAAGCGCCGAAGACTGAAACGTCTAAGGGATGTTGATCTAAAGGAAGGAACGTGGATTGTTGATATGCGAGGAGACACGTGGGAGACAGAGACTCACTCCGTTGGACAACTGTTGATTTGAAAGTGGACGCGTGGTGCTAGATCTGGAACTTCGGGTACGAAGCACTCTGGAGGAAAGCAGAGGGTGAAAGCGTCGAAGTCTTGAAGGAGATCTCGATCGTTGATTGAGAAGGGAGCCGAAGGACCATTTATCTAGTTGAAAAGACTAAAGTCCTGAAGTGGGAGCAGAGTTGTCCATTTAGAAGGAAGCATGGTAGATGATCTGCCATTTCGGAGAAATTTCTCGGAAAGAAACGAGAGGTTGAGAACTGAAACTCCCGAAGGTCGGAATCGCGGAGGAAATCATAGCTGCACATCTGAAGTGACATGTGTCAACAAATCTTCCACTCTAGAAGATAGCTACTAAGGAGGAAGCGAGAGTTGAGAATTTAAACTCCTGAGGATCGGAGAGGCAGAATCAATCGTAGTCATTGGTTTGGAAGAGAGCTACATGCCGACAGATCATGGAGGTTTGGGAAGGCGCATGAAATATAGGAAAGGAGGATATATAACATTCGTTGATCATGGATCATCACTGAAAGTGATAGATCGATAGATGATCTAGATTGTGGGGCCAAAACTTGCTCGATTGCTAAAACTCTGAGAGTGGGATGCAATTTATACCACTGTTTTAACAAAGTGATACGTGGCATCTAGAGGTGAACTGTGGGGGAAAAAGAGGGTTGGCCTAAAACCACTCTTTCCCATGCCCGCAATAACATCTTTCCATGAGGTCATAGCCCACGGTATTAAGAAGGAAAGGGCTAATGAAAAAGGGGCTAGTGCCTGAAACTTGGAGTTATGGAAGCACACAAGAATAACTTGTGGGTATCACAAGACCTGCACCTTAGGAAAGAAGGGGGCCTGTGTATAATTGTTTTGGGTTAAATAAGGAGACTGAAGGGTCGATCCGACTCAGAATGAAAAAATATCCTAAAACCAGAGGTCGTGCATCCCCGAGGAGAGAAGGGGGGGNGGTTTGCATTAATATGGATGTGTAATTTTGCATATGTACATGCTTAAACATGCATATAACATGTTAGTGAACTTAGAATTGTTTTCTATTATGAAATAATGTTTGAGTATGACTAAAGGATGGATTATGTATTATGTGGATGTTGTTGTTGCGTATAATTTCCATAGAGGTGAAGACCTATGAAGATGGCAGGAATGGTGATCAACATAATGAAGGGGGAAGTCTATGAACTTCTACAAATATCAGTTGGTCAGACAACAACAAGTAGGTTGGTAACAACCAGAGAGGTATGCATTTAGTTTCTATTGATGCATACATGTTGAAGGGGATCGAGGTAAGGATTCCCTTAGTTAATTTTCAGTATTTAAATTTATATGTAATGGATGAAGGCCTAGAGTGTGTAAGTGTTGTTGATGATAGAATGCACTTAGATAAAATGTCATTTTCATATTATGTTATGATTGGTTATGGGATCATAACTAGGTTAATTTAGGAGACATACTCCTTATATAACAATGAATAACCATAGAGCCATGAGTAACAACCCAAGAGGTTGGAGGTATCACTTGAATCTATGATGGTAAGGTAAAAGAAGGACTTTCAATTAATTCTATGTAGATAACAAAAGAGAAGTAGAGAGTACAAGAAAAGCTCAAGTACTAAAGTATTCCATAGGGAAGGGGCTGAAGAAGTTCAGTCCTGGAGAGTAACTGGATGTTGAAGAATCCAGAGTCTATAAAACAACTTGGTGTGGAATTTGATTCATCCAAGTACAATATTAGGTTAGTTGGAGCTAGGACATTAATGAAAGTTGAAGGTTAATATCAACTTATTTTGGGACTATAAATGCAAAGGAAGCCAAGAGTGATTTGGCTAGAAAGTGCTCAAGACAAAAATAGTCATGTACAATGACTATAATGAGAGCACAAGAATATTCAGGAACCCAGGAAGAATTGAAGACATCTGGGTTCAACAAGGAAAATTTGCACATGGGAAAGAAGTTGCTGCAATTTTTGTGGCAGGAAGTATGTTACGACTCGTTGAGTCAGCCAGAGGAAAGAATGATTGTGTGTTTGCAAGTGTTGTTGGTGATGTTGTTGCATAAGGAGTGAAGCAACAGGGAGATGAAGTGTTGGTTATAAGTTTGATAAAAGAAGCATGAAATATTCTACTTCCATTAGACTTTCAGGTAGTATAAAATTTATTAATGGCAGTCATGCAGGTATGAGTTTTTATCACTCTTTTTTCATAATTGTTGAAAGGAAATTTTGGTAAGAATTTCCTCAGCCAGAGTTATTTTATAAAATCACATGATTATATTATTGAATGCATACCATTGGATGTGGTAAAGGCCAAAGGCATGTATTAATTCAAGGTTTCTTAGCTTTGAATGCACACACTGACATATGAGAATGTCATGTTAATTTGGTTATGAGGTAATAACAAAAGAATTAAAAGATACAAACTGGTTATAGGAATGAATTCCAGTAAGCTAGTCATGTATGAGACCAGGACATGGTTGGATATGGCAACGTACGGATATGGAAAGGTTATGAGCCACACATGTACTAAAAATCTTCCTACCTTTAAATAAAACCTAAAAGCTTCCTACCTTTAAATAAAACCTGGACTGCAACCTTTTTTCTAACACTAATGAACACCACATAATTATATTCTTGGTGTAGTGTTCAGGTCGAAAAGGAAGGAATCCAATTAATTGGGAAGACAATAGAAGGTGTGTGGAGAATGTGGCAACACATTGGCTAGAATTCCAAATTATGGATGGTGAGATACATGACTGATATGAAGAGAATTATGTAATTCGTTATAAGGGTGCACTGAATAAATATGCATTGAGAGTTGTACTCATGTCTAGTAAGGGGCAGAGTTGCACTCATACATGATGGAATTGTATACTTAAATGCACTTCGCTAAATGCATTTTGTAAGTACATGCATATATGTTTTTGGCATGGAAAAAATTATACTAATGGCTGAAATGTTGCTAACTCGTGAATTTGAGAACATTGTAGGAACTATTAAACATTGCAATAGGAAAGTTGCAAGCCAGGTAGTCATAGGAATAAAGACTATAGAAAATTTTGTGTTCAGAAAATTGTAATAATAAACTTCTTGTTATTAATTATGAACATGCATGTGCATAGAATGATGAGTCATTATATTTGGTTAAATTGTTTGGTAATTGTGATTGAATTGCTAGGTGCAGGCAATTCTAAGATCATTGCATAAGGTGTTGTACATGTTGAATTATGATGTACACAAAATAATGACAATTTGTTGGCAGTATGCAAGATGAAGTCTTGCAGGAAATTGGTATGTAGTTTGTTGCTTGTGGAAAATCACAAGTTGCATTCATAATTTGGCAATAGCCAAGAAGAATTATGAAATGGAATTTCATGTTTTGAGAAAAATTTTGAATTCCTTTTTGAATTAAGTTGGAGTTCCTAAATGAATTCTTTTATGTTTTCTCATGATAACTACATGTGGGTGATGTAGATGAGATGATGTTGATTAAATTTAGAATGTTGATTACAAAGAGTAGCTCGAGAAGATGTTGATTGGAGACCTATGAGGGCAGTTGGAACTCCTTGAGCCACGATGCTCTGAGACTTCCAGTCCAGCCTGTTGCTGAAGCCCAAGGAAAGGGAGGTGTAGCAACTGATGGACTGTGTAACAGTGAAGGTGTACACTCCTAGGGTGGGACATGCATGTGGGTAATGAAAGACCGTTGGTTGGAGTGCTGCTGAGGTTTGGTACCTTGGCCTAGACCATGTTTATGTGGAAGTCTTCTTAATCAAAAGATAAGTACAATTCTCTATTTATTGTATGTTTTGTATGTTGTATACAGGTTATAATGTTATTAAAATTGTTTGTGTGTGTATATATATATATATTGCATATATGCTTTCATTACTTGCATCCATGACTATACATAATGTGTTTCATATTTCATTGATTAAGAAATATATACCTGATGCTAATCATGTTAGTGATTGGAATGTGATTCAGGTGGAGCAAGAAGGTGTCTTGCAAGTGCATTCGGTGTGCAAATTGGACCGAAAGAGAAAACAGCTCTGGAATTGATTCATATAGATTGTAAAGGTCCAGTGTACCTAGTACGGTCCTGAGGACACGACATGGGATCATGAGGGTGCTATGTGTGAAGAATACCCACATCTTTTTTAAGATTTTGGAAAATCTTGTTGATGTTTTGTAAAGAGTTGCACTGAGGATAGTGTAAAAATAAGGGGAGGGGATTTTAATACCCCAAGGACGAGCCCCAGTTGTATTTATGAATTGTAATCATGTTTATAGGATGGTGAGCCAAGTGAATATAAGTTGGTGGGATTATGTGTTTATTAGGCCGAAGATCCTAGGTGTTAAAGGCCAGAAGCCTGATTTTGTATATGTAATTATGCGGATCATTAATAAAATATAAACATCGCAGCGTGCATACCGACCACGAAAAAAGTGTGATGGGGGACTAAGCTTCCACATGGTTGGGTAAGGGAGGAGGCTAAGTGTGTGGGCCTAGGGGCTAAGCTAGGTGGCTTACCTCTAAAGGGGATAATAATTTATTATTATTTCCTAAAAGGCTAAGGTGGTCAATTGACCGAGTGTTGTCTCAAGTTCTTAGGAAAGGAACGTATGCAAAATGGAGTGCATGCAGCTCCAAGAAAATAGATGTTGACCTGGGTGCATGCAGTTAAAGCTGCAGAAGTCAACCGTGTTGGGGGTTCACTACCCATTATGTCACCCTCCGCCTAAGTTCACTGGGTCGGGGGCGTCTGAACCATTGGCCTCTACGTCTTCCCTCAACATAACCTGGCACATATGAGAAACTAGAGGGAAGGGAAAAAGTCGACTTGTGTGTCCCATGAACCAATGTTTATCCACACTGCAAATCTGAGTTCACGTCTGAACCTGTTTTTCCTCTGCACTCGACCTCTATGTTTTGTCCTTTGTTCACTCATCCTGAACCTAGTGAGAACCCATGGACTAAGACGTGCTTTTTGTGAAATCCGAGCACCCCGAATATGTCTGTGTTGTGTGTGTGTCATAGATGTTGGTTGTTGTGGCCACACAGTTCCTGGACTGAGTGTGGATTGATGTCGTATGTTCCTTGTTGAGCCTTGAAGTTGTCCTCCTTGTGCTGGAACGGAGTTGAAGAACCAGGTTGTCAGGCCTGTGTGCAACACTCTCTCCAAGAGAGAGAGGTGTTTGTTTTTGAAGAAGCATGTTGTCAAGTCTATGAGCGACTCTCTCCAGGTGAGAGAGTGCGTAGAGGAAATGAGAACTCTTAGAAGGGGTCCTGTAGCTGCCATAGAGCTCAGAGAATTATGGTCTGACCTGTTGCTGAAGCCCAAGGCAAGGGAGGTTTAGCAGCCAAAGGACTATCCAGTGTGATAGTGAAGGTGTATACTCCTGGGGTGGGACAGACATGTGGGGAATGAGTGTCTATGATTATGGATGTGTATGTTTTTCCACAAGTATCTCTATGTGGCATATACCATTAGTTAAAGTCTAAGTTAAGGTTGTGTCGGTAGAATTACCTGGTCTTTGGAGGGATGGGGATGTTACAATATGGTATCAGAGCATGGTTACAACACTGAGCCTGGATGGGCCATGTTAGTGGAAGTTGAAGAAAAGGTTTTGAAAATAATTGTTGTTGAAGTAGACAAAATTCGAGTTCTGACCCATGGTTTCAATGCTAAGCCTGGATGGGTTGGATAAGTGGACATTGGACCCGAGGTTTAAGGTGGAAATTGTATCTAGAGAAACCAATTTTGAACCTCAGAACATTCATGAGTGTCAAGAGGTTACCTTGGCTGTGTTAAGAAGCTCAGGAGGAGTAGCAGTATTGTAAAACCATGACAGAAGTGGTGTTGGGCCACAGAGTAATGTGTGAACTAGTGAGGTAACGAATAAGTTTCAATTGTTTCTCTCATGTGAATTGCGAGTGCAAGGAGTGCACAGGAAGAACTCTGTGTTGAGTTCAGAGAGAGATAAAGTCACTGAGAACTCGGTAGGGCTCTGCCAGGCGGGCATCGAGTGAGTGCAAGTGTGAAAAGAGAGAAATCTTTGTCGAGTCTAGGGAGAAGAGTATCAGAGGAAGATACTCATAGATCTGTTGAACACTTTGTAGAAAACGCTCAGCAAGGTGTGCTTTGAGCAGAAGGTTTCTAAGAGGGCACGAAGATTTCCTTTGAAAGGAAATAGAAGGATCGAGACCCTTAGGATACTGAGTAAATCAAAAAGCTCATAAGAGATAACACAAGGAGTGCGGGGGAGATGGAATCATTCTAAGTCGTAAAGCTCAGAAGATATAACGCTTACGTGAGTGAAGACGAGACCCGATAGATGGACTCAAAGGAGGAGCAAAGGTCAAAGCCTTTGAATACTTAGAAAATATTCTAAGTCAGAAGAGATCTGAACTGTTGGAGGTAGATCTTAGTCATCCATTTAGAAGCATCATCAAGATTGTGAGATTGACGGTCACCTCACATTGTGAGTATAGAAGGTGCTCAAGATTTACGAAGTCGAGGGTGGGACTCAATCCAAACCACGTTTTTGGAGAAAGGATGCATGTAGGCTTNCAGAGGAAGATACTCATAGATCTGTTGAACACTTTGTAGAAAACGCTCAGCAAGGTGTGCTTTGAGCAGAAGGTTTCTAAGAGGGCACGAAGATTTCCTTTGAAAGGAAATAGAAGGATCGAGACCCTTAGGATACTGAGTAACTCAAAAAGCTCATAAGAGATAACACAAGGAGTGCGGGGGAGATGGAATCATTCTAAGTCGTAAAGCTCAGAAGATATAACGCTTACGTGAGTGAAGACGAGACCCGATAGATGGACTCAAAGGAGGAGCAAAGGTCAAAGCCTTTGAATACTTAGAAAATATTCTAAGTCAGAAGAGATCTGAACTGTTGGAGGTAGATCTCAGTCATCCATTTAGAAGCATCATCAAGATTGTGAGATTGACGGTCACCTCACATTGTGAGTATAGAAGGTGCTCAAGATTTACGAAGTCGAGGGTGGGACTCAATCCAAACCACGTTTTTGGAGAAAGGATGCATGTAGGCTTAAGGTGAATTGCAGGACGAAAAGTAGTTTGGTCTCAAACCACCTTTGAGTGTGCCCGCAATTGCATGTTTGCATGAGGTCACTGCCCAAGGTCACCTCTAAGGAGGAGCTTGGACTGTTAGATCAATTTCCAGTAGAACAAAGGAAGCACAAAGGAGAGGAACAAATCCCATTTGTTGGGTCTGAGCATGAAGGACCAACAACTATTGGATCCAAAGGTAAGCACACGAGACTTAACCCTTATGTGCATAGGAGAGTGGACTTGTCAAAGTCCCAAAGTCCTGAAGTGATTTGGGACCGTCCATCTTCCAGGCTAACAGGTGGAGAAAGATCCATAACTCTAGAGTGAACCACTTCAGAATTTTGTGGTTGGGGAAGATACAAAAATCGCTGAAGCCAAAGTGACGAAGCCACTTATGAATGTTGATTGTGCATGAGGGTACGTGTCAACAAATCATGAACTCTGGGAGAAAACACTCTGAGAGAACGTGAAGGATGAAATCTTGAAATCATCAAATCCTGAATAGCTGAAGCAACTGGGAGCCGTTGATCTGGGTTGGAGAGGTGTCACCAGATCACGAACTTCTGAGAATCGTACCCCGGGGTTTTTGTGAAGTTGTGTTTCAGAATGTTTCGAAGCACTGAAGCCCGAAACATCTAAGGGCCATTGAGCTGAAGGAAGGAACGTGGATCATTGATCTGCAATGAGACACGTGGAAGACATAGACTCACTCCGTTGGACAGTCGTTGATCTGAAAGTGGATGCATGGCACCAGATATGGAACTCCGGGTACGGAGCACTCTGGAGGAAAGAATAGGGTGAAAGCACCGAAGTCCTGAGGGATATCGTGATCGTTGATCGAGAAGGGAGATGAATGACCGTTGATCTGGTTGAAAATACTAAATTCCTGAGGCGGGGGAAGAGCCGTCGATTTAGAAGGGCGCATGGCAGTTGATCTACCATTTCAAGGAAATCTCTCCGGAAGAAACGAGAGGTTGAGAACTGAAACTCCTGAAGGATGAAATCATGGAGGAAATCGTAGCCGCACATCTAAAGTCACAGGTGTCAACAGATCTTCCACTTCGGAAGTTAGCTATTGAGGAGGAAGCGAGAGTTGAGAGTTGAAACTCCCGAGGGCCAGAGATCTAGAATTAATCATAGCCATTGGTTTGGAAGAGAGCTACGTGCTGACAGAACATGGAGGTCTGGGAAGACGCATGAAAGACATAAAAGGATAATAGATAGTATTCATTGATCACATATCATCGCCGAAATTGAGAGATTGACAGATGAGCTAGATTGTGGGGCTAGAACTTGCTCGGATGTTAAAAATCTGAGAACGGGCCACAATTTATACCATGGTTTTAACAAAGTGATATGTGGCAGCTGGAGGTGAATTGCGGGGTGAAAAGCGGGTTGGCCTAAAACCACTCTTGCCCACGCCCACAATCACAACTTTCCATGAGGTCATAGCCCACAGTCTTAAGAATGAAAGGGCTAATGAAAAAGGGGATAGCGCTTGAAACTTGGAGTTTTGGAAGCGTGCAGGAATAGCTCGTGGGTATCATAGGACTTGCGCCTTAGGAAAGAAGGGGACTTGTGTATAATTGTTTTTGGTTCAATAAGGAGCCCGAAGGGTCGATCCGACTCAAAAGGAAAAAATATCCTAAAACCAGAGGTTGTGCAACCCCAAGGAGAGAGGTTGTGCATCAATATGGATGTGTAATTTTTCATATGTACATGCTTGGACATGCATATAACATGTTGGTGAACTTAGAATAGTCTGCCATTATGAAATAATGTTTGAGTATGACTAAAGGATGGATTATGTATTATGTGGATGTTGTTGTTGCATATAATTTTTGTCGAGGTGAAGACCCATGAGGATGGCATGAATGGTGATCAACATGATGAAGGGGTATGTTTGTGAGCTTCTACAAATATCAGTTGGTCAGACAACAACAAGTAGGTTGGTAACAACAAGGCAAGTATGTATTTAGTTTCTGTTGATGCATACATGTTGAAGGGGATCGAGGTAAGGATTTTGTTAGTTAATTTTCAGTATTTAAATTGATTTGTAATGCCTAAGGCCTGAAGTGTGTGAGTGTTGTTGATGCTAGAATTCATTTAGAGAAAATGTCAGTTGAATATTATGTTATGATTGGTTATGGGATCATAATCAGGTTAATTTAGGAGACATACTCTTTATATAACAATGAATAACCATAAAGCCATGAGTGACAACCCAAGAGGTTGGAGGTATCACTTGAATCTATGATGGTAAGGAAAAAGAAAGAATTTCAGTTAATTCTATGCAACTAGCAAAAGAGAAGCGAAGAGTACAAGAAAAACTCAAGTACTAAAGTATTCCATCAGGAAGGGGCTGAAGAAGTTCAGTCCTGAAGTGCAACTGGATGTTGAAGAATTCAGAGTCTATAAAACAACTTGGTGTGCAATTTGATTCATCCAAGTATGAGATTAGGTTAGCTAGACCCAAGAAATTAATGAAAGATGAAGGTTAATATCAACTTATTTTGGGACTATAAATGCAAAGGTAGCCAAGAGTGTTTTGGCTAGAAAGTGCTCAGGACAAAAATAGTCATGTACAATGACTACAATGAGATCAGAAGAAGATTCAGGAACTCGGGAAGAATTGAAGACTTATGGGTTCAACCAGGAAAAGTTGCACATGGGAACGAAGTTGCTGCAATTTTTGTGGCAGCAAGTATGTTATGACTTGTTGAGTCAGCTAGAGGAAAGAGTGCTTGTGTGTTTGCAAGTGTTGTTGGTGATGTTGTTGCATAAAGAGTGAAGCAATAGTGAGTTGAAGTGTTGGTTATAAGTTTGATAAAATAAGCATGAAAGATTCTACTGCCATTGGAGTTTCAGTTAGTACAAAATTTATTAATGGCAGTCATGCAGGTATGAGTTTTTATCACTCTTTTTGCATAATTATTGAAAGGAAATTTTGGTAAGAATTTCCTCAGCCAAGGTTATTTTATAAAATCACATGATTATATTATTGAATGCATACCACTCGATGTGGTAAAGACTAGAGGCCTGTATTAATTCAAAGCTTTTTATCTTTGAATGCACACATTGACATATGAGAATGTCATGCTAATTTGGTTATGGGGTAATAACCAAAGAATTAAAAGATAAGAACTAGTTATAGGAATGAATGCCAATAAGCTAGTCATGTATGAGCCTAGGACATGGTTGGATATGGCAAGGTATGGATATGGAAAGGTTATGAGCCACATGGGTACAATTATTCCCACCTTTAAATAAAACTTGGATTGCAACCTTTTTGCTAACACTAATGAACACCACAAAATTATATTCTTGGTGTAGTGTTCGGGTCGAAAAGGAAGGCATCCAATTAATTGGGAATATAATAGAAGGTGTGTGGAGAATGTGGCAACACATTGGCTAGAATTCCAACTTATGGATGGTGAGATACATGACTGAGGTGAAGAGCATTATGTAATTCAATACAAGGGTGCACTGAATAAATAAGCATTGAGAGTTGTACTCATGTCTAGTAAGGGGCAGAGTTGCACTCATATATGATGGAATTGTATACTTAAATGCACTTGGCTGAATGTGTTTTGTAAGTGCATGCATATATGTTTTTGGCATGGAAATAATTATACTAATGGCTGAAATGTTGCTAACTCATGAAGTTGAGAACATTGCAGGAACTATTAAACATTGCAACAGGAAAGTTGCAAGCCAGGTAGTCACGTGAATAGAGACTATAGAAAATTTTATGTTCAAAAAATTGAAATCGATCCATAGGGATTGTAAAGGTCTAGTGGACCTAGTATGGTCTTAAGGATGCGACATGGGAGAATGAGGGTGCTATGCGGGAAAAATACCCGCATCTTTTTGAATATTTTGGGAAATCTTGTTGATGTTGTGGAAAGAGTTGCACTGAGGACAGTGCAAAAATAAGGGGATGGGATTGTAATACCCCAAGGACGAGCCCCAGTTGTATTTATGAATTGTAATTATTTTTATAGGATGGTGAGCCAAGTGAATATAAGCTGGTGGGCTTATGTGTTTATTAGGTCGGAGATCCTAGGTGTTAAAGGCCAGAAGCCTGATTTTGTATATGTAATTATGCATATCTTTAATAAAATATAAACATCGCTACGTGCAGACCGACCACGAAGAAAGAGTGATGGGGGACTAAGCTTCCAAAAGGTTGGGTAAGGGAGGAGGCTAAGTTTGTGGGCCTAGGGGCTAATCTAGGGGGCTCACCTCTAATGGGGATAATAATTTATTATTATTTCCTAAAAGGCTAAGGTGGTCAATTGACCAAGTGTTGTCCCAAGTTCCTGGGAAAGGAACATATGAAAAATAGAGTGCATGCAGCTCTAGGAAGACAGATGTCGACCTGGGCGCATGCAGTTAAAGTTGTAGAAGACAACCGTGTTGGGGGTTCGCAGCCCATTCTGTCACCCTCCGCCTGAGTTTGTTGGGATCGGGGGCATCTGAACTGTTAGCCTCTATGTCTGCCCTTGGCATAACCTGGCACATCTGAGAAACTAGAGGGAAGGGAAAACGCTGACCTGTGTGTCCCATGAACCGAGGTTTATCCACACTGTGAATCCAATTTCACGTCTGAATTTGTTTTTCCTTTGCACTCGATCTTTGTGTTTTGTCCTCTAGTCATGCATCCTGAACCTAATGAGAACCTGTGGACTAAGCTATGTTTTATGTAAAACACGAGCATCCTGAGTATGTCTATGTCGTGTGTGTGTGTCATAGTTGTTGGTTGTTATGGCCACACAGTTCCTGGACTGAGTGTGGCTTTCTATCGTCTCTTCATTGTTGATCCTTGCAGTTGTCCTCCTTGTGTTGGAATGGAGTTGAAGAAGCACATTGTCAGGCCTGTGTGCAACACTCTCTCCAGATGAGAGAGGTGGTTATTGTTGAAGAAGCAGGTTGTTAGGCCTATGAGAGAGTGCGTGGAGGAAATGAGAACTCTTGGAAGGGGTCCTGTAGCTGCCACAGAGCTCGGAGAATTCTGGTTTGGCCTGTTGTTGAAGCCAAAGACAAGGGAGGTTTAGTAGCTGAAGGATTGTCCAGTGTGACAGTGAAGGTGTATACTCATGGGGTGGGATAGGCATTTGGGTAATGAGATTTTGTGAGCAGTGGGCATAAGTGGCTCCTGGGAGAGAATCCATCCTCATAAAATGTGTGTCTTCCTGTTGACCTTTCCTAGCCTAAGATTCCCTTTCCCGGTGGAGCTTAGTCCCAGCTCGGGGGTGACCTATTGATGAGAGTGATGAGCAATGTGGTCTATGGCTGGGAGGTTCATGGAAGGTTTGCACGCAGATGGTGGTCTTCTAATAAAAGATAAGTACCACTCTCATGTTCATTTACATGAGGTGTAATGGTACAGATGTTGTAATTGATTAGTATTTCATGTGTATGTTGTATATGTTGCATGTGTAGGCTTACTGTTATTTCCATATTATTATGTTATATATACATAGAATAGTCATTCTATGTTTATATGGATGTGTATGTTTTTCTGCAAGTATCTCTATGTGGAATAGCCCAGTAGTTAAAGGCTAAGTTAAGGTTGTGTTGGTAGCATTACCCAGTCTTTGGAGGGCCGAGGATGTTACACTCTTCCTAGAGAAGTATTTGAGTATATCAAATAGAAATTGGGGGTGGTATCTATTCCATACAATCACTAAATCACTAAAAGAGGAGTACAATCTCAGGGGAAGTTGCAAAAACAAGAAGGTTGTTGTTTGTAGAGAAGAAAATGAAGGGTACAATGAAAGTGGGAGAATATACCTTTTCCATTGATATCAAAGGGTGAGAGTACATAGAAAGGGGGGTATTTGTAGAAAGAGAGACTTGCGGGAAGCAGAGGAGTACCGAAATAACTAAGTGTTTCCATCAATGACAGAGGGTGAGATTGTTGGAAATTGTGTTGTCATTGATGTCAAAGGTAGACATAACTATGACAATCATGGTAAAATTTTGTCATCGAGGTTAAAGAAGCATACCAAGGAAGTTGAACCAGACAAAGGATCCCCACTGTTCATCGATGAGCTTCTATGCGTGAATATGACTATACATTGTTGATTTTTTGCAAGAGTTCTGTGTTTACCTTGAAGGTGAAGTGATTGTGTGTGAAATAGGTTCATGGTTGCATAAGAATAAAAAGAATATGAGCGATAGAAACCTGGAAAAATTCCATTGTAGGTATGAACAACAATGGAGGAGCCAAAGTTAAAGTCCAAGGGAACATAGGTTTATAATGAAAACAAGAGGTAAGAAAGTTTGAATGAGAGAGGAGGAGCTATGGAATCCTATGCAAAGAGTTAACTTTTATCATGGAAAATCGTGAACCTGGAACTAGATAAATCCTAACCGTTGATCATTCATAAATCAATGACTAAGATCAAAGGATTTGGGATTGATACCTGGTGAGAGAGATCATATGCCACATCAACACCATGTGTCTAGTAATATGAGTTCCACATCAGAGGAAGTCATGTCAGTACCACACCAATTCCATAACAAGAAGCTTTGTATATGCCATGTGCAGTGCCACATGTCAGGACATGTACTAATTCCTGTCATCCAATAAACATGTAGAAGAATTCCACGTGGAAGCCACCTCATTTACAACATCAACACAATGGATCAGAACAATTAGATTTAGGTGAATGTATAGAAGAATCATAAATTTACCATGGCCCATGGTGAGATTTCAAAAAAATGACTAAGTTTTAAGACAAACATGGATTTTCACAGAGAGGCGGAGAATATGAAGTATGTGAAGAAATAATGAAATGAGCACGAACCATGGATCCATGGTGAGATCTCAAAAATTGACTAAGTATCAAGACATCGTGAAGTTAATGAAGTATATTGGGTCAATGAGCATGGCGTAGAAGTGTCACGATGTCCTGTGCAACATGGTGAATTCTAAGAAATTTTCTAACTATGAGGAATAAGTTGGACGGGGTCGCAAATATAGACAAGTGAATTGGAAAAATTCTTGGAAAATTTTCTGAGTATGGGTGAAAAATAAGTGTGGTGGAATGTGAAGGTGTTTTTTGGAGGATATGGAAGTTTGAATGAAAATCCCTTAGACCTGCAGTGAAATTCTTGGATTTTTTTTTATGTATGGTTGCAAAATAAGTGAGGTGAAACAAAAGGGTGTATTTTGGAGGTTGCAGAAGTTTTAATGGAAGAAATGGTGGCCTTAGACCCATGGTGAAATGTTTTGATGGATGATATTGAGTTAGAGTCTAGATTGGATGACTGATAAGTGTCGAGGTCATGTCGAGCATTCTAGAAATAAAATATCTACGCTTGACATTTAATCCAAGGACCAATCAAACGATCAATTTTCATTGTCGTTGCATGGTGTTTTTTGGTGGGTAGTAAATAAAGCAATGGTAAAGATTAAATCCAAAGGAATGATCATACAACTACAAAGAAATGAGGCTCGTGGATTGCATTTTTATATTTAGTGAATGAGATCAACGATGGACACTCAATTACAAGGCATATCTGACAGTTATTGAGTATTGAGTGATATGCTATGTGTTCCAAGACTCGGTGGTACCTATATGATTATAAGAGATCAATGGATGAGAATTGATCAGGAACCAGATCCAATGGGTGCAAAGAAATGAGATCATTTGTTTGTTGTATTAGATAGTGAGAAGATTGATGGTTGATATTAGATTGAAGACAGATCAAATAATAGCTGAGTGTTGAGGTTGCATTGCATGTTTTGATGGGTAGAGAATAGAACAATGACCATGATCAATTCAAGGGAATGCATTTGACGAATGATCAGAGTTAAGTTTTATTCTTTGTTTAGTGACCAGATAACATATGAATTAAGAGAAAATTGGGACCAATTTTGAAGGATTCATGAAGTCCAAATTTTAAGAAAGATCCAAGTGATCTAGATCAGATCTCATGAGAATTTTTTTTTCTTGTGGAAAAAACCTTGGGTGTATTCTCTATATAAATAACGATTCTCAAATCCAAGTCAAAGAATAAAGGTGAAGGGTGAGAAAGTGGAGTGAGTGTGGATGATGTGAAAATAATATTTGAGGCTTTGAGGTTCTAGGATGCAAAAGAATGAAATAAATATAATGTAATCATCTAAGTTTGGATGGGAGGTGCAAGGTCTAAGGAACTTCTGAAATCAAGAAGATTGTGAACTAGAGGAATGCAGTGTGACAGTAGAGAGAAAGCAACATTTTTATGCAAGTGAAGGTTTGAGGGAAAGATAATATTTGACATTATTGATAGATTGAAGAGATTGGTGTTTGCAGTAGGTTGGTTCCTACATATTGTTGAGTTGGTACTCAAATAATGGGATTGGTGTCTCCTACAGGTTGGTTCTTGCAAATATTGCATATGTAGGTTGGTTCCTATAGGAAGTACTGAGTTCATTCTCAACTAAGGGGATTGGTGACTCCTGCAGGTTGGTGCCTACAAACATTGTAACAATAGGTTGTTTCCTACATGATTTTATAAAATAATTGTTTTTTGGGTTTGTCTTATTTTGGTTTCCATGTTAAATCTGTGTGTACTATTGATTGTATGGTTTTTTGATTATCATTAATAGTTATAGTTGGTAAAGTAACACGTTGATAAATATTAAAAGAAAAGAAAATGTAGTCTTATAATGATTTACCCCCCTCTCAGTATAAATAAGTGTGCCAATAGTTTGTGTGTGTGTGTGTTCCTAAAAATAAATTTATGTGAATCATGGATGATGATGACAACGAGCATAAGAGAAGTAATAAAAACAACTAGAAGAAAAATAATTTAGTTCATAAACTACATATGCAAATCTTTATAATTAAATTTTGTGGAGGTTTTTCTTTACAGAGGAAAAACAGAGGTCACTCTTTGGTGCCTCTCATAATTTAGTTCACATAATCAATCCTCTACCACTTCCTTAGTTCTCTAGCTCACATATCCTCCTATGAAACGTTCTCGATTTTCTCCAAGATATTGTCCTCATCATTCCTGTAGCCATAATATAAACTGACATCATTTCACTTATAAATATCATAGCTAGACCTCCTATACTTCGTCTCAAGGGGGATTATCGAATAGCTCTTTGAGGATGGGGACGAATTTTGTTTCCCCAAAGTATATGTAGATAGGGCCCTTGTCGGTGGCACTAGGAACATCAACTTCATTCCCTTTCAAGTTCGTCATCTTGGCCCCTACTTTGGCATAATTAAGATTACCAAGCAATACAACTAGAGCTTCCTAGTTCCCCTTTTTCCTAATGAACATGAAAGGAACCCTCGTGGATTTATTAATTATAATACTTTGTGAACCTCAACAATGAACTAAGTCCCATATTAAATATTTAATAGAACTTAATAAACACATTTGGAAAAAATCCTGATGATCCATAAGCTTCACTAGCATGCCTTATTGCTAAATATTAAGCATTTCCTTAGCCTTGTCTTGATCCTCCATGATATCGTCACTTGTATACTTACAAAGAATATCATGTTTCTTCTTCTCCACAACCATGCGCTCAATTTTTTTCTCATTCGGAAGGGGAACATGGGAAAAAAACTCTCACTCTCTCTACTGTTGGTTTCCCTTGTCCTACTCTCCCATTTCTTCTGCCACATCCTCCTCTTTCTCAAATAGGAATGACTTAAAAACAATTACCTCCCCGCTCTTGACTATCAACCTGGATTCCATCTTGATATACTTGATCCTCTGCCACCCCCTTAGTTCTCTGGTGGACATCTCCTCCTTTACGGGCTGCTCAAATTTCTGTAAGATACCATCCTTGAAACCCTTTATCCATAATAACTGACCTCAATTCACTTATGAATATCATACCTATAACTACTCTTATTTTCCTTGGGGGGCTTATCTAATATCTCCTTGACATTGGGAAGGAATTTCACAATCCCACTTGTAAAATTGGTTGTTGGAAGATTGTAACATGCCATATTCCAACAACCAATTATACAAGTGGGGATGGGAAATTCCTCCCTGACATCAAACATGTTTTCAATAAGTTCCACAAGGTGAATAAGAGGAGGTATAGGTATTATATTTACAAGCAAATTGATGCTAAGTTATTATGGCTATAGGGATGATGAGGATGGTGTCTTGGAGAAATTCAAGAGACCCACAAATGAGGAGATGATATCTAGAGTGACTAGGGAGTGTAAGAGGATCAATTCTATCAAGAGGGAGGTTAGGTTGATGGTCAAGAGTGGGGAGGTCACAACCATTAAGTTGGTCCTATTTGAGGAAGAGAAGGATGTGGTAGAATAAATGGGAGAGAAGGACAAGGGGAATCAACAATAGAGAGAGTGAGAGTTTGTTATCCATGTGACCCTTCTAGATGAGAAAATGACCGAGTGCATGCTTTTGGGGAGACAAGAGATTCTTATTAAATAAATGAGTGAGGATCTCATGTAGGAGTAGGTCTAGGCCAAGGAAATGCTTAATATTCAATGATAAGGCATGCTCATGAAGCTTATGTATCAACAATTTTTTTTCAAATGTGATTATTGACTCCTATTAAATATACAATATGGGGCTTAGGTCATTCTTGAGGTTGACAAAATAGTATAATTATGACATCCACCAAGTTTCCTTTCTTGTTGATTAGGAAAAATGGGCACTAGGAATGTTTGTTCATAGAGCTTGGCAATACTAATTATTATAAAGTAAGGGCCAAGATGATAGACTTGGAAGAGAATGAATTTGATGTGCCCAGTGTCACTAACAAGGGCCCTGGTTGTTGGGTTGTTATATTTTTTGCAGTGATAAAACAATCATTTGACTGTATAGTCAAGGTGGGTCCACTAGGTGAAGGATTGAATGATGAGTTAAGTTAAGTCAAAGTAATCGATGGGGAATTCAAAGGTTAGACAACAAGAGATTGAATGGAAACCAACTTAATACTAATTGGAGGTTGACTGATAATCCAATTGAAGTCGATTGGAAATTGGGATAGACAAACTTGTAGCTTGCATAGATTTTGTTTTTCTTGGAAGTAATTCTGTCCACAGATTGTACACGATATACTCACTGACAATAAAGAATTTTATCCTACTATTGCAAGAATTTGAAGGGACAATAGAGTTATATTTCATTGAATTATCCACTGGAGTTGGCCATTAAAAATATAGAACAAATTTACTCCACAATATTCATCCATGTTGGTGAAATGTATTGGCCTTAGGCCTACCATTTATGGATCAAAAGAAAACACCAATCCTCTATCGCTTGAATGTATATCCTACAACCACCTTCATGCATCATTATCATCTCTAATTTCATAATAGATATTTTGATATGATGATACAAGAGAGTAGCCATCCTCATCCATGATTGTGCAATCAAGGAAACTTAGTAGAGGTTTAAATCCTGCTTGATTGATAGAGCAACTACACTAAGCAATGACCACTTTCATGGTGGTTTTTTCAGTCAGGAGCAACAAACACTAAGCACTTGGCACTTTGGCTATATAACATTTATATACATTGTCAGATGTATATCCACATATTCTCAAAGGAGTATATGCTTCTATATAAAATGTCTTAAATTTTCTTTAATATAGTCATAAATATTTTGCAATGTGGTTATGACAGTTTGTTGTTAGAAATTTGAGTGTGAATTGGGTATTTTTTTTCTTAAGAATATTATTGTTTTTAATTTAATCATTTTTTTTACTATAATATTATGAAAAAGAGTGTGAACGATTGAAACAATATTAATAAGTTATTTGACCTCACAAAATCATGAGAAAGAGTGTGAAATCTTGAAATAATTTTAATAAGCTACTAAACCTTAGAAGATCTTGAAATAATTTTAATAAGCTACTAAACTTTAGAAGATCATGAAATAGAGTGTGAACCCCTGAAATAATGCCAATTAGCCATTTTTCCTAATGTTTTAAGTTGAAAAGAAAATGATAATAAGATTTATGCATAATGTTGCTTAGTGAAGTGAGCAATGTAAAAAAACAAAACAAAAAACAAAAATAAAACAAAATCTTAAGTGTCCTTGTGTAAAACACTACATAGAGGATTAGATAGTTAAATATAAGCATATGTTATGTACTAAATGAAAACCAACTATGTATAAAGAACCATGTAATGTATTAATTATTATTTAAAATATTTTTTAAGTGAAAAGATGAAGTGTTCCAAGTTTACTAAGTATAATTAAGTGTACAAATTATAATTTATTTTTTTCAGTTTAATATGACATGCAAACACATTATTTGTTCCAAATACATGATCAAACGAGTGAAAAGATGAAGTATAATTAGGTGTGGAAATTATAATTTATTTTCTTCAGTTTAATATGACATGCAAACACATTATTTGTTCCAAATACATACCCAAACATCACATCCATAAAGAATTGAGAGGGAATTGTATTGTGGAAGATGTGAACTTTGACATGAATTCATAAAGAAGTGAGGGGGAATTGTATTGTGGAAGATGTGAAATTTGGGGGAATTGAGGGGGAATTGTATTGTGGAAGATGTGAAATTTGGCATGAATTTATTGAAATTATGGTTAAAAATTAATGTTGTGATTTTCTAAGCATTTTATCCACTATAATAAGCAACTTAGAACATGGTTGTCTTTTATCTATTATAAGAAGTAATTTAGAACATGGTTTGGAAAACACTTTTCTTAGATAAGTATACGACAACACCACTTTTTTGAAGGAATAAATAAGATGACATCACTTCTACCAATGGGTATATATATGTCATAGTACTCGCGGGAAATTCATTCTTTGACATGTTGAATTCCGTAATTTTTTTCTTTCCAAAATTAACATGTAAAAACACTCTCATCACATGATTAATAACATTATTTTTTTTGTTGAAATCTTTTAGAAGTAAAATATTAATTTATAATATCATCCATCACATGATGAATTAATAACATTTTTTTTTTTGAAATCTTTTAGTCAAGTAAAATTTTAATTTATAATATCATCCATATTGATATAATGATCTAAATTCTAGTTAAAATGTAATCATATGTTACTTTAATATTTTAAACATAAAACCTTTTAATTATAATATATATCCTCTTTATTTAACTCAAATTACACTATTTAAATAATTGGAATGGGGACAATATTACTCAAAACTTGAACAACAACAACGTCATATAACTAAGATGTTATTGTTTATCCTTTCTCACACCACATGTGCCTGAACTTATCTTCCCTTGACCTTCACATGTTTTCGTCATTTCATGTTAACTTAATATGGTGCAATTTTTTTCTTACAGTGACATTAACTATATCAACATTTTCAAGAAATTTCACAAGAGGTTTATCTTTCTTACATGTTAAACATCAGTGAGATATTGATTACTCAATAACATGAGTAGCATACTCAACAACAAGAGTATCTTATAGACTCATTAAGGGCATCACATGTCACTTACAAGGAATTGAACTTGGACAGGGAGAATAACAATCATTCCTCTCAACCACCCAAGATATATCCAATGGACACAATCTCGATAGACTTGTTAATGTTAGTTTACGAAATTTCATTATATAATGCACCATATAAACAACATAGTTGTATATTCATGCTCAATATAAGTAAATAGAAACTCAATAAATTATATAAGAAAAAAAAAAAAAAACCTTTTATGGTTCTATTTATTATTATTATTATTATTTAGTGTGTAACTAGTGGACATAGAAATTATATTAAAAACAATACATGCATGAAGATTGTGAACACACATAAACCTAAAGCAATTAGCCATTGGGGAATGATTTCTACTAGTAATTCCTATGTCTCTCCTCATTAAGTAACATGCCACATAAATCATTAAATTTGAGATACATGGGTTAGCTATAACGATCAAATTTGTGGCGTCGCTAAAATGCATTATGATGCAGGAGCATCGTTGGCAAGTGTGCGGAGCAAGACCTATCAACATCTGGGAATTTGTACGGGAGCTCAACGCTGACAGTTACGACCGATATTTTGAAGACGACCTTAACTCCACGCCAGAATTAATCTTTTGAGGCACGCTCGAACTTAGCGCTGAAAAAATCCTTTGAGACATGCTTGAACAATTATGAGCAAAGTGGGAGATTCCACTCCGGCTCTGGAATGCAACTGCTCCAAGATAGCCGTAGATTAGGTTTTGAAGTAGACAATTAGTCAGGGGGAACCCTAAGAACCCTCTGTGATAAATAGAGATTTTGTGCGCCCAAACGAGGCTAGTTAGGATTGAAAATTTGTAGCAAGGAGGTAGTTGCAAGTTAGGAGGAGATTCTGAGTTTCTAGTTTTTGTTTTTTTAATCACAGTTGTAATCGTTTTCACTTTGGAATATAACATAATAAAATTACCTCAATGCATGGTGTGGACACTGTTTGCAATTCTTTGTTATTGTGTTTTCATGAATGAATGAATGAATTCGTTATGGGTGAATAGAACTATTAATTTTAGGATAAGTTTCAATTGTTTCTCTTCATTTGAGTGGTGCAAGGTGTGCACATAGAACACAAGGAGTGTGTTAACAGGATCTGTTTTGATCCTGAAGCTTAGAAGAGATAACACGAAACTTTCCCTTTACAAGGAGTGCAAAGAGACTGGTGCAAGGCGTGCGCAGTCGCCCACAAGAATTCGAACCTTGCAAAAATATTTGGTGCAAGGAGTGCACAGATTCGAGATTCGACTAAGTGTTGAAGGGTCGAAGAATCAGGACAAAGGAGCGCCATGAGAGTAGGAAGCATTTCTTTTCAGAAATCCTTCGAATCTGAGTTATTGAATTCTCTGAAACAGAAGGAGTGCGGGGGAATTCAAAATCCTCTTAAGGACAAAGCTCAGAAGGGATAACACCTTCCATAAGTGTTGGAGAAATCCAAGAGTCAGACTCATTGGAGGAGCAAAGGTTCAAAACCTTTGAACACTTAGAAAATCTTCTAAGTCAGAGAGAACAGAAGCTCAGGAGGAGAAGCGACAATGGTTATTGGATCACAGAGCAAGGATCAACAACCATCTGATTCAAGTCAAGGTGCACGAGATTTAATGCTTCGCACACATAGGAGAGAGCACTCACGAAATCTGAGTTCGCGACTTGATCTAAGTCGTCGGATCGAGGAGAGATCTGGATCGTTGATTCATTTCGAAGGGAGGAGATATCAGAAGTTCAGAAGTCAGAAGAAGGGAGGTAAGGAACCTCACGACAACGTGAAATCCGAATCCATGACTTAATCATAACTGTTGTATCACGGGGGAGTGTGGACCATCGATCTAACACAAGTGAAGCTCGGGAGTTCAGGTTTCGATAGGACAAGGAAGCGAACTTCATGAGGCACGAAGTCGCGAATCGTGAAATCACGAGATGCTCGAGGGATTGACCCACGGTCATAGAGGAGGGTCACATCAGTGAAGGAGAGTAGAGGAGCTAACACGCGTTAGGCTCTTGTCGAGATTTCAGAGGTCAGGAGAGTTGGGGTGACTCACAGGAAAAGGCCCAACACACGAAGTCGCAACGCGCCTCCTGATTAGGCAACTGGTCACAACCTTGGTCACGAGAAGAGAGGGGCTAGTACACGCTAGGCTCCTATCGGGATTTCATAGGTTGGAAGAGTCGGGGGTGACTCACACGCAAAGGCCGGATATGCGAAATCACGAATCACCTTTTGACTTAAGCGAGTGGCCATATCATCGTCACAAGAAGGAAGGGGCTCAACCAAAGAAGAGCTAGCATATAGTTAATGTGGAAGTTGAACGAAGTTTAGGAAAGAACCCGCGGGCTTCATACGACCCGCGCTTCAGGTGAAAGGACATGTGTAAGTGATTTTGGGGTCTAGAAGAGGCCAAAGGAGTCAATTTGACCCATTTTTTTGATCGATACTAGACCACAAGGTCACATATCCCTTAAGAGAGAAGGGGGGTTTGCATCAAGTGGTATCCGAGATGAAATTTTTCTTGCAGACAGTAGGAAAATGGGAGGAGACAAAAGAACTCGAAGTTGTACTCTGTGTGTGACAGACAATCAACACAATGCCACCGAGGAGACGATTGGAGCCACCTTTGTCCAATCGAGCTGTATAAAGAGAGATGCGAGAACTTCGTGCAAGATTAGAGGCGATGGAGGCAATGCAGAGATGAGCACCTGATGTTGAAGATGTCAGCGATGCAAAGAGTGAAGAAGCCATGGGTGAGAATGTTGTCAAAGAAGCTGCAGGAGAGGATGTTATCGAAGAACGCTTTTCGAGAGAATTTGCTAGATTGGGAGGCAGAGCCAAGATAGAGGTCCCAATGTATGAAGGCAATTTATATCTTGAAGAGTTGTTGGATTAGATAAGATCCATGGACAAACACTTCGACTATGAAGAGGTCGATGAAGAGAAAAAAGGTGAAACAAATTGTCACTGGGATAAAAGGACACGCAACGCTGTGGTGGGATGAACTGTAGGTTGAGAGGAGAAGCAGAGGCAAACAAAAGATATAGAGTTGGGACATAATGGTAGCCAAGTTGAAGGCTAAGTTCATGCCCAAATATTATCAAATCAATCTATTCAGGAAGATGCAAAGCCTGAGATAGAAGGGGATGACAGTTAAGGAGTACACAGAGGATTTCTACAGGCTGAACATTAGAACTGGAAAAAGGGAGAGAGACAAAGAAAAAGTTGCCAGATATACAAATGGATTGAGATATGAAATCTAGGATGAGCTTAGCATGATGTCAGTAAGGACAGTGGAGGGTGCTTATCAGTTTGCGCTGAAGGCAGAGGAGAAGTTGGCTAGAAAGAAAAGCCAACGAGGAAGAGGTAAAATCCCAGCCCCAAACAAAAGCAAGGGAGTTAACCATGACAAGGCACATAAGTCTAATGATGAGGCTGAGAAACCACACAGTCACTCGGAAAGAGGAGGAAGTTCTCGAGGAAGACAGGGTGGTGGAAGAAGTTATTCTATAGGACAAGGAAGATGAGGAGGAGGAGAAGTGAGGTGATATGCCTATGGAAAGACATGACACATGTCTTGGGAATTTCCCAAGAAAAATAAAAAAGGAGGAGGTGAAGCTCACATTTTAGAAGCATAGAGAGGATATGTTGAAGCAGAAGGAGAAGAGGATGGAAGATCCCTGATGTTGAGAAAGTTTCTCTTAAAACCAGAGGCATGAGTTGAGAAGCAGGTGCAGAGGAACAGTCTCTTCAGAACGACTTGCAAGACTAAGGACATAGTATGCAAGGTGATAATTGATAGTGGGAGCACTGATAACTTAGTATCCACAGAGATGGTGGAGAAATTGGAGCTAGAGACAACTGCACATCCGAAGCCATACAAAGTCTCATGGTTGTAGAAAGGACACCAAGTAATGGTTACTAAACAATGCTTGGTTGAATTTAAGATATGAGGATATAGAGATGAAATTCTATGTGATGTAATTTCCATGGATGTATGCCATATTTTGTTGGGAATACTGTGACATTTTGACAGGAATGTCATTCATGATGGGAGGGAGAATACATACACCTTAGAGAATAATGGTAGAACGCACATGTTGCTGCCAATAGAGGAGAAGAAAGTGAAAGAGGAAGCCAACACAAGCATAATTCTCATGAGTGGGAAGGAACTCCTGAAAGAAGTCAAGAAAGAACATGTGATGCAGTTCATTGTGGTGAGGAAGCCCAAAGTCATCCTTACAAGCACTACAATGGATGATTTTCCTAAAGAAGTTCAGGAATTGCTGGATACTTTTACCGACTTAGTGGTGGATGAGTTGCCTAATTCATTGCCACCCATCAGAAGTATCAGTCACCATATTGACTTGATACCAGGAGCAAGTCTGCCAAACAAAGAAGCATACAAATTGACACCTCAAGAGAATGAGGAAGTGAAGAACCAAGTCCAGGAATTGTTAGACAAGGGTTTGGTCAGAGAGTGCTTGAGTCCATGTGCAATACCAACTGTGTTGAGTCCAAAGAAAGATGGAGGATGGAGAATGTGTACAGACCGAAGAGCCATTAACAAGATCACCATCAGGTATAGATTTCCTTTGCCAATAATGGATGATTTAATGGATTGTTTAAGTGGAGCAAATTTCTTTTCTAAAATAGATTTGAAAAGTGGATATCACCAGATTAGGATGAGGGAAGGTGATGAGTGGAAAACAACCTTTAAGACAAATGAAGGTTTGTATGAGTGGTTTGTTATGCCATTTGGCTTAACAAATGCCTCGAGTACTTTTATGAGACTGATGAATGAAATACTGAAATATTTCATTGGCAAGTTTGTGGTTGTATATCTGGCTGATATATTGATCTTTAGCGAGACTAAAGAGGATCATTTGAGACACCTGACGCTAGTGTCGAGGAGACTACAATAGGAGAATTTGTTGATAAATCTGAATAATTCCTCTTTTGTGAAGACATAATTCATTTACTTGAGTTTTGTGACCTCTTCAAATGAACTGAATATGGATTCAAAGAAGGTGAAAGCGATCAAAGAATGGATGTCACCAGGGAGCATGCTTGAGGTAAGGAGCTTCCATGGATTAGCAAGCTTCTATAGGAAGTTCATCAGAGACTTCAGTGGATTTTGTGCGCCAATGATGGATACAATGAAGAAGAAGCACATGTATTTTAAATGGATGGAGGAAGCTGAGAGGAGCTTCAATATACTGAAGGAGAAAATAACAGAATGACCAATTTTGGTCTTGCCAAATTTTGAAAAGACATTTCAGGGGAGATGTGATGCAAGTGGAGTTGCAATTGGAGCAGTTTTGAGCCAGGATAATAGACCTGTTGCCTACTTAAGTGAGAAACTGAATGAAACCAAGAGAAAATAATCCATGTATGATAAGGAGTTTTATGCCATAATTCAAGCCTTGAAGAAGTGGAGACATTACCTTGTCCCACAAGAATTTGTCTTGTATAGCGATAACCAGGCTTTACAATTCATATCCAGATAGGAAAAATTGAACCAGAGGCATGCAAAATGGATTGAGTTTATGCAGAATTTTACTTTTGTCATAAAACATATTGTTGGGAATGCTAACAAGGTTGTTGATGCATTAAGCAGGAGATGCTTGATTCTGCAAGAATTTCAGGTGAAGACCTTGGGGTTTGAACACCTTAAGGACATGTATTGTGATGATACAGATTTTAAGTAAGAATATGAAGCATGTGCAAACCCTGTGCTGAGAGACCAAAGCCAGTGGACATAGTACATGATCCAAGAGGGATTGATGTTCAAGGGAAATCAGTTGTGCATACCAAAATTCTCAATGAGGGATAACCTTTTGAAGGAAAAGCATAGTGGAGGATTGGATGGACATTTTGGCCATGATAAAACGTTTGCACAATTGAGAAGTTCATACTATTAGCTAGGTATGAGAACAAAAGTGATAAAGTTTGTGAACAGATGTAGAATCTGCCGACATGCAAAAGGAAAAAGACAAAACATTGGATTGCATCAACCATTGCCAATACCGGAGAGGCCTTGGGATGCAATAAGCATGGATTTTGTGTTGGGACTACCAAGAACGCAAAAAGGGTTTGATTCCATATTTGTGGTGGTGGATAGATTTTCAAAGATGGCACACTTTATCCCATGCTAGAAGAGCAGTGATGCAACACATGTTGCAAATATTTGTTTCAAGGAAGTTGTAAGACTTCACGACCTACCCAGAAGCATTGTCTCAGATAGAGACACGAATCTTGTTGGTCAATTTTGGAGAACATCGTGGAAGAAGTTTGGGACAATTTTTTCCTTTAGCTCATCTTATCACCCTCGGACATATGGACAGACTGAGGTGGTAAACAAAAGTTTGGGAAACTTATTGAGGAGTCTGGTCACTAAGCATCATAACTAGTGGGATCAGATTCTACCACAAGCAGAATTTGCATACAATGACTCACCAAACAGGAGCACTGGAAAGAGCCCATTCCAAATTTTGTATGGAATGCAACCTAGGGGAGTATCTGAGTTGAGAGACTTGCAATAGAGTGAGATCAGGAGCGTTGGATTGGAAGACTTCGTTGCGGAAATGCAGAAGCTCCATAGCCAGATCAGAGGATAGTTGCAGAGTTCTAGCCATGAGTATAAGCGCAGAGATGATCAACATCGCAGAGAACTTCAATTTGAAGTAGGAGATCAGGTTCTAGTACATCTCAGGAAAGAAATGTTCCCCAGGGGAACATATAACAAGTTAAATATGAAGAATATAGGACCATGTAAGATCTTGAGGAAGTTTGATGCAAACACCTACAAGATTGAGTTGCCAGATGATGTGGGCATATTGCCCATATTCAACGTTTTAGGCATGTATCCTTACAGGAAAGATGACATAGGGAGATCAAAAGATCAAGAGAAGATTTAGTGGGAGAAACAAATGCCTATAGCAGAAAAACCATAGATGGAGAAGATTGTTGATCAGAGGATTGGAAAGAAGACCAGAAGGAAGACCTATTTTGAGTATCTGGTCAAGTGGAAGGGACACCCAATAGAAGATGCCAGTTGGGAAATTGAAGTTGTTATCCAGAATCATGGAAAGTCAATGTAGGAGCTCATGGATAGGAGTCCATGAATTTTTGTCAAGGGGAGTATGATGTAGGAGCATCGTTGGCAAGCACGCGGAGCAAGACCTATCAGCATTTGGGAATCTGTACGGGAGCTCAACGCTGGCAGTTATGATAGATATTTTGAAGACCACCTTAACTCAGCGCCAGAATTAATCTTTTGAGGCATGCTCAAACTCAGTGCCAGAAAAAACCTTTGAGACATGCTTGAACAATTACGCGCGAAGTGGGAGATTCCACTCCGGCTCTGGAATGCAACTAGTCCAAGATAGTCGTAGATTAGGTTTTGCAGTAGACAAGTAGTCAGGGGGAACCCTAAGAACCCTCTGTGATAAATTGAGATTTTGTGCACCCAAATGAGGCTAGTTAGGATTGAAAATTTGTAGCAAGGAGGTAGTTGCAAGTTAGTAGGAGATTCTGATTTTTCAGTTTTTTTTTATCACTATTGTAATCATTTTCACTTTGGAATATAACAGAAGAAAATTGCCTCAATGCATGGTGCGATCACTGTTTGCAATTCTTTGTTATTGTGTTTTTATGAATGAATGAATGAATTCATTATGAGTGAATAGAACTGTGAATGTTAGAATAAGTTTCAATTGTTTCTCTTCTGTCGAGTGGTGCAAGGTGTGCACACAGAACACAAGGAGTACGTTAATAGGATCTATTTTGATCCTGAAGATCATAAGAGATAACAAAAAAATTTCCCTTTTCAAGGAGTGCAAAGAGGTTGGTGCAAGGCGTGCACAGTCGTCCGCAGGAATTTGAACCTTGCGAAAATATCTGGTGCAAGGAGTGCACAGATCCAAGATTCGACTATGTGTCGAAGGGTCAAAGAATCAAGATAGAGGAGCGCCAGGAGAGTGGGAAGAATTTATTTTAAGAAATCCTTCGAATCTGAGTTATCGAATTCCCTGAAATGCAATGAGTGCATGGGAAGTCAAAATCCTCTTAAGAACAAAGCTAAGAATGGATAACACCTTCCATAAGTGTTGGTGAAATCCAAGAGTCAGAATCGTTGGAGGAGCAAAGGTTCGAAACCTTTGAACACTTAGAAAATCTTCTAAGTTAGAGAGAACAGAAGCTCGGGAGGAGCGACAATTGTCGTTGGATCACAGAGCAAGGATCAATAGTCGTCTGATTCAAGTCAAGGTGCACGATCTTTAACGCTTCGCACACATATGAGAGGGAACTTGCGAAATCTGAGTTCATGACTTGATCTAAGCCGTCGGATCGAAGAGATATCTGGACTGTTGATTCATTTAGAAGGGAGGAGATATCAAAAGTTCAGAAGTCGGAAGAAGGGAGCTAAGCAACCTCATGACAACACGAAATCTGAATCCATGACCTAATCATAATCGTCGGATCATGGGGGAGTGTGGACCGTCGATCTGACGCAAGAGGAGCTCAGGAGTTCAGGTATCGACAGGACGAGAAAGCGAACTTTGTGAGGCGCGAAGTCGTGAAATGAAAAATCGCGAGACGCTCGAAGGATTGGCCCACAGTCATAGCAAAGGGTCACATCGATGAAGGAGAGTAGAGGGGCTAACACATGCTAGGTTCCTATTGGAATTTCAGAGGTCGGGAGAGTCGGGGTGACTCACAGGCAAAGGCTCGACAAGCGAAGTCACGATGTGCCTTCCGATTAGGTGATTGGTCACAACCTTGGTCACGGGAAGAGAGGGGCTAGTACACGCTAAGCTCCTGTTAGGATTTCGGAGGTTGGAAGAGTTGGGGGTGACTCACACGCAAAGGCCCGATACGCAAAATCGCGAAGCGCCTTTTGAGTTAGATGAGTGGTCATACCGTGGTCGTAAGAAGGAAGGGGATCAACCAGAGAAGAGCTAGCACGCGATTAGTGTGGAAGTTGAACAATGTTCAGGAAAGAACTTGTGAGCTTCATACGACCCGCGCTTCAGGTGAAAGGACCTGTGTAAGTGATTTTGGGGTCTAGCAGAGGCCTAAAGAGTCGATCCAACTAAGTTTCTTGATCGAAGGGGGGTCTACATCAAATTGCTAGATTGAATCTTCTAAATTTAATATGCATTAGTTTGCTATTCTTGTGTGTTTTTCTACATTTTTTTCAATTATTCCATACAATTTGTTAAGGACTAATACAATGGGATAATATTTAGGCACTTATATAATATTAAACTACCCATTTCATTCCATATAATTTGTTAAGGACTAATACAATGGGATACTATTTAAGCACTTATATAATATTGAACTACCCATTTAATGTAACTTCTATTACCCTTGTATTAATAATTTAAACCCAATATCAAGGAAGGAACATAAAAAAACAAAAAAACATGTTTCAGTAACAAACTATTTCAATAATTATGGTATCCAAACTAACTAGATAATCAAAATGCAATAACTAAAAATACACATAGTTGTACTTATTCCTTTTGAAATTTTGTGGAGGTATATTAATACTTTATTTCTAAACAAAAACACAAATATATGAATAATAATTAGGCTTTAATTTTAAAAGGATATTCTAGCAAGACCATGTCATCTAATAACCTTGGATTATTTTTTTAGTGTTTTGTTTGCTTTGTTCTTTCTTTATGGTTGTGACAATTTGTTTCAATGACTTTATTAAATTTTCTCTACTCTTTCTTTTAACGAAATTTTCTTTCAACAAATGTATCTTTTAGTTTTCCCCTTTCTCATGGATTTTTCTCATAGATTGCAAACTACAACTCCATTTTTTACTCTCACTACCTCTTTTCTAAATTTAACTCATAAATGGAGACTCCAAAAGTGATATGCATGCCCAAGTTCATGAAATGCTTAACTAAATTATTAGCTAATTAACAAGACAATTACCTACTTACATTGTAGGTTTACTTTCACATTGTATACAGTTTTTAATGAATACATTGACTTCTCTATTATTTTTCGTGTCAACATAGACATGAAATTAATTATTTCATAATTCTAATTTTTTATTTACTTTATAATTATAAGTTTAATATCTTATCCAACAATGTTTTGAGAAAATATATTTGAACTTCATTTTAATATTTACATATAATTGATTTGGGTCTCCTTTAATTAGTTGTCATAAAACACATTCAAAACTAATCAAAATATTTTATAAAATTAATTTTGTGGTTTTCAAAATTAAATTGTATATTTTTAAAATTACAATAAAAAAATTAATTTGTATATATCAATCACTAATTTAAAATAAACGTAATAATTGCAAAAATATCATAGCTTTAGACTCACATGTTATAGATTGGTTGTAGGTTTAATTTCTACTATATTAAAGTTTTAACATCATATCAAAATTAAAAAGATAAAATTAAAAAAACAAAAAAATTAAATATTACACCATATATATAATTTACAAATCTATACTTTCAAATACAAGTTTTCATCACTAAATATATGTACCTCAATAGTATAACTGCTCACAAGTGACAGGGAAGCTTTGAATTTAATTTCCTATCTTATCCATGTTTCAGTATTATTCATTATTTATCTTTAGCACTTTTGCATTAAGTAATTAATGCAAATTATTTTATGAATTCTCACTCCACATTGTTTATATGTTCACCTTATAAAATATTAAAATGATTTTTCTTTAATGTATTGGTTTTTTTATTTTAGTTTAATTTTATTATACTACATTATGGATACAAAATCATGCTCTGTTATTTGTTGGTTATTGGAATGACTTTTAATTCAATAAATTCAAAGTGTTCTATATAATGAGTTTTTTATTCTATTTTCATTCTATATTTTAAAAATATAGATATAAATTTATGCTTGATGTTTGTTGGTTTTAGAGTTTCAGTGTATTAGTGTTAGATGAATGATAATTTAAGTTGAGGAGATCTCAATTGAAGCACTCAAAGACAATAATGTTATTGTTGAGAATGCAAGATGAATATATTGAATTTGAACTTATGACCTTTTAAGAGGAAACACATGTTCTTAACCATTAGACCCATTCATACTGTATAGGTTATGTAATAATGATAATGATTTATGATTATTTTATTAAAGTCTTGTTTATTGATTAAATAGAGGTTAGGTAAAATTATTAAAAATAAGTTAGGTGTAATTATTAATTATTAAAAAGAGGTTAGTTAAATTTGTTAAATGAGGTTAGGTATAATTATTAAATATTAAAAGGCTAAACTAACTAGATCTAGAAATTTATGAGGAAAAGAGAGGGATAAGACATTAAACCTGGTTTTCTGGGTTCTCTTGTTGTTTTAATACAGGGAGCCAACTTCTACTTACCTCTAGGCCACCATCTTTGTTCATGTTGTTTGGGTGCTTCAGTATCTCTAGGGCTTCTCTAATTTGTCGTCTAAAAAGGTGGTCTTATTTAGCAAGGATTTCAGTGTTCTCAAGGCATATATGGTGCTTGGTTTTGAGAGAGTGTTCTGCCAAAGCTAAGGTTCGATTTCGTTCTCTCGTGATGTTTGCTTCATGTTCTTTGATTCTTACTTGGAATGATCTTCCTATTTCTCCAATGTAGCACTTACCGCAAGAACATGAAATCTTATAGATTCTTTTCCCTTGATGTTTGTCCATAGGATCTTTTACGGACTTCATTTTTTGTTTTACAGTTGTGAGAGGTTTGAATGAAGTTGTAATCTCTTTTCTTCTTAGAACTTTGGAGATTTTATCTGTGACCCCTCTGATGTAGGGGAGGTAAGCTTTTGTGGTGGAGGTTAGAGTGTTTTGAGAACGAGATGCTCTTGCATCTTTATTTAAGGCTTTCTTGATTTCTTTATCTTTGTATCCTATACCTCTAAAGACCTTTGTCAAGTGAGTTATTTCTTGATATAGATGCTCTTCATCATAAATTTTTGTTGCCCTTATGGCTAAGGTGTTAATGACCCCCATTTTCTGTGCCGAGTGGTGGTGGGAGTGAACATGTAAGTAGCTCTATGTGTGAGTTTTCTTTCTAAAGACCTTGTGTCCTAGGGTTCCATCTTCTTTTCTTCTAATTAATATGTCTAGAAAAAGCTACCATTTTCTTCTTACATTAATCTATATGATGTATACGTGTGACAAGACCTATTTTTAAGAAATATCTCGCTCTTTATTCTATTTTTCCCTTTGTGAAAATAAAGATTTCACAAAGATCTAGTGCCCTTGGCCTTCACTATGTGGCTGCACATTTTTCTCAATTACCTAATTGATTGCCCTTTATAATGTTTAGTGTGGCTTACGCTTTCTTTAATTAAAACATCTACATTTAGTCATAACAACTACATTTAGTGAATCAGTAATTGGAATGATACCGTTAGGGTTAACAACTACCATGATGGGGTTGAGTTTGGGATTTGCTCATATACAACTAACTGTTTCTTCTTCTTCATTTCCTTTCTCCTCGCTTTTACGTTGGGACCATGATGGAGTTTGATATGATGGCGGAGGTTGATTGGATCAAGAGGCCAAACTTGGAGAATTCCAGGAACTACCTGCAGCAACTATGTTTCAGAGAAACGGTCTGTAAACATCAGGCTATCAGATTGGAGCGACGCCATTCTTTCTCAGGCTTCCGTGCAACGGTAATAATTCGTAGACTTATAGAAAATCAGTTGTTTATTTATCTGCATTTACTGTGATTCACTAATGCCAAAGCATGAAATGCATGCCATATATATATATCACAGAAGATGGGTCAGTTTGTCACATCAGAGCAGAACTCAGAGATGGGTCAGACGGGTCAGTTTGTCACATCAGAGCAGAACTCAGAGCAGAAGCCTCTTGAGATCAGCTCGCTGGCAATATCGGATAGATTAGTGTTTGTGATGGGAAAAAATGGATTAGTTGTGGCAATCACCCGGGGTAAGTTCATATTGTTATCGTGATTTTTGAATTTTGAAATACAATAGAATGTTCTTAATGTTTTTCTAGTAAAAAATAAAATTTTAAATTTTTTTAAATAATGTCTTATTTTATTCTTAAGTTTTGATAAATCAATTCAATTTTAATGACGTTAATTATCATCTATCATTTATTATTGTAGATATGAAATAAATTTATAATTATGTTAATATAATCATGATGGTTGCTAGAACCATGTGAACTAATGAAAGAAACCTGGATATCTCAAGTATAGCTTGAGTGGGTCTAATGGTTAAGAACATGTGTTTCCTTATAATAGGTCACAAGTTCAAATCCAAAGGGGTAGGATATGTATACCTCGATAAACTTTATGAATCAAAATCCTAAACTGAAAAGATCTCATACACCAATTTGATATCTAACTTGACCATGATCTTAAAAAAAAATACTAACATCTAATTTCTTGTCTTGTTTATTTTTGTCTTGTTAAATAAACAGAAGAACCTAGAGTAGTATATAAAGTCAAACCCAAAATTAAGAGCAACGTGACTTGGTGCAATCTCATTTACGACCGGAATCAGGACGCACTGTATGTATTTATGCAAAAGTTTCGCGAGTCCAATCCTAAAATCGTCCTTCATCGCTTCTGGGTTGAGTACGTTTCTTCTTTATAAGGTTAACTTATGCTTAAATCAATTTAATTAAATTTATTGAACGAGTTAAATCTTTCTATCAACGTGAAACATTTAAAAAAACTCTACACCAACTTTCTGAATAAACAATTTTACTCTCAGATCGATCTTGAGAGGACATCCAAGGGAGAGATATAGTAGCCAATGGCAAAATAGTTATATTGTGGAGATGCAAATCGATATTCCAAATAGGCTGCTAGTGTATACCTACGAAATCACTGATGAAGACTTAACTGAGGCAGAGCACATAACCAGGTTACCTATCTAACCACATTGCAAACTATTTTTGTCCAGTAAATTTTCTTTGTTATTGTTTATTTGTTTGGTTACATTAACTAATAAATAAATCATTTATTTTCTTCCATCTTTAAATCAGGTGGATATATTTCCATGCATGTAAATTTCCTTCATCCTAAATTAGGTAGATAGATTTTCATCCATGTAAAAATTGTGATTTATACTTTTGAGACACTTCAATTTAATTTCCCACTCAGTTTAATTTCTTAAAAAATTAGTTTATAATGTTTTATGAATTGCAATTTTTAATATAACAGATTAATAATTGGTTTTTAAAGTAAAAATATCAAGTATTTTTATTTAAATTATTAAAAGTATCTTTTTATTTTAACCATTTTAAAATAGAAAATTAATTTTATTGAATATAATGTTTTATGAATTGCAATTTTTAATATAACAGATTAATAATTGGTTTTTAAAGTAAAAATATCAAGTATTTTTATTTAAATTATTAAAAGTATCTTTTTATTTTAACCATTTTAAAATAGAAAATTAATTTTATTGAAAAAAAAATCGGCATTGCTAAAGTAAGAATAAACATTCACTAGTTTTATAGTGAAATAGGGTATTAAATAATTCATAAAATATAGTTGGCATAAAGAATTTGTCATCTTTATGACACTAAGAGGGTTGAATATGAAAAACATTTTTTCTTAAAATGTACTACCTACAACAACATTCCTAACCTTTTAACTAAATCATAATTTCAAAGTATTTGTTATAATATCAACATTCTTATCCTTTTAACTAATCAAAACTATAACGATTTAAGAATGATACTCCTACTTTAAATCACAATCTCAAAAAATGTGTTTAATACCAACATTCCTAACATTTTAATTAATCAAAACTATGACAATTTAGCATAGCTTCCCCCACATTTTTTTTTTGTAAATAAAAAGTATTGTATTACCTTCGTTAGCAAAAATTACACGTTTTGATTATACACTAGAGCATGCCATGCATGCCACCTGTTATACCACAGTAGTGGAAACCAGAACACGTGGACACTATTGTTCAAAAACCTTAAAAAGCCACCTGTTATACCACAGTAGTGGAAACCAGAACACGTGGACACTATTGTTCAAAAACCTTAAAAAGACATATGTCAAAAACATGGGGACTTGCCACCTACTCTTCCACAAGCGTGGAAACCAGAACATGTGGTGGATTGAGTGCCCTGACCAGCTGGTGAACCAAAACCAGAGTTTGTGATGCACAAAATACTTAACACTAAGACCAGAGCAAAAACATGTAAGATGATTAGACATGAGGCGAACTCGAGCATCCATCCTGGTGAATTCGGAAGGTGAAAGGATGACAACATGTTGAGCATAGACTTTTCACAGGCTTGCTTGACAGGGAGTTGTACGTGATGTATACTTGCTGAGGGTGCGTTGGTTGTGCAGTTGCTCTGCCAAATTCGTGCGCATCTCGAAGATCAAGATCAGGTGGTCTTTCGTGAGCCTGTAAGATTTGGGAGTTGTGTGAGCTTGCTCTTTAGTGTCATCTTCATTCTAGCATTCGTCCCAGTTTATTTTAGGGTCCTCTTCCATAGTAGTAGTGGAAAAATAATTAGCAGTGAAAGAATCTGTAGTAGGGTCCTCTTCCATAGTAGTAGCAGCAGAATCCTTAGCAGTGAAAGAATTCATAGCAGGGTCCTCTTCCATATTAGCAACATAATTCTTACCACGGTGCTCCTCCTGAAGAGGGATTTCCTCTTCCACGATGTAGCCTGTCTTGATTGGCTCCTCAAAAATCAAAAGGGTTGTTGTGCAAGTAGCTAGTCATTCTTTCAAGGTGGTTGTCAAAACATATGGTAGAATTTCCTCCCAGTTGGGTGGAGTTTCCTCTTCCATCGAAAAACCTCCGTGGAGACCCTCTGTGTTTGATGGATGTGGCTCCAACTGAGTCGCCTCATGCCATTTTTTTATCAGTGGAGGGTGAGTGGTCTTAAATTCCACTTGGGATGAGAGTGATAGAGGATGGTCCCAGGCATTTGTGCCTGTCAAACCAGATGTAATAGGCTGGCCCTTGTCGGGACTTAACTCTCTCGCGAGGCCTGGATAAGCAGAGCACAGGGAAAATTGAATCAATAGTGGTGCGAGAAGGAGACAAAGGAAAAAAATCCAAGGCACAAAGGAAATTAAGCAAAATTAGACAATGAACTGCAACCAAATGTCCAATATAAAACCCCCCGCAGGATGATAAGAGCAGGAGGACAAAGGAGTTGATGGCTCTAGTATCCATAAGTGTTGGAGTAATGGCCATTTGTTGTATCGTACTTGTTGCAAGATTGGTTGTTGTCATTGATGTCAACCCTAGTCATGGGTTTTGGACCGTAAGATTAATGAAGATATTTGGACATGAAGGACAAAACACATGCATATACAACACCCATGGATGGATATTATACATAATTTTGTTTCTAGTGGTATGTGGCATGCCATGTGGATCCTCATGGTTGAGGAGAAATGAAGTTTTGAAGATGACAACGTGAATTGAAAAAGGAAGTACATGTAGGCCCTGAAGATAATTAAAGAACAAAATTACAAAATAAGAAAGTGTGAGGTTGGCCCTAATGTTAAAAGGAAGTGGCATAATTGGTATAAATAAATATCATTATACATTCATTTGATATATAAGTTGAATTTCATAGGAAATCATAAGTAAAGAAGGCCAGATTTCAAGGGAGGATGAAGTCTTTTGGTGATGTGTTCTAAGGTATGTTATGTTCAGGTCATCTTACCATTTTTGCTATAATTTTTTTTCTAGAACATTTAAGATGGTGAAACTGCTATGGTATTGAGAAGACATATTAAGGTACCTATGGTAAAAGTTTCATCTCTTTATTCTCTATAATTATAGAGAGACACTCTGTGGAAGATAAGGTTTTTTACCAGTCCTGAAGCTAGTCAATAAGCAGGTGTTCCAGGTAAAATAGTCATAAATTCTTCATAGAAAATCTAAATGAAGTGGGACAAATTGAATTGGAAAGAGTATGGAATGTTGTTTCTTTTGTGTGAGTTTTAGAATCTGATATTAATTATTGAGCGTGGGGCCTTCTGTACAAGTTCGGTCTCTTGAATAAACCAAAATTGAACAAGGTCTACTATTCTCTCTATAAGTTCTTTTTGGGGAGGATTCAATAAGTGAAACTTGGAGAAGTTTTAGAGAATACATTGAGTAATATTATCTATTGGATCAAAGTATTCCAAGAATTGAAGAATTTCAAAAATTGAAGAAGTCTCAGGAAGCATTATCAGGTTCTATGTGATGGTTGGTTGATTTAATGTAAAGTTTCATTATCTCTCATATATTCTTGGGTGGAAGGAAGGGGCAATCATGGATATTTAAACCTTCTCTTGGTATTGGAGGATTGTATATTCCTCTTAGAGGTTTATCCCTCCCTTTACATTTGGAAGCTATAGCTACCTTTGGAAGTCATAACTTCATTTGAACAATAACTATTGATTATTTTTCATATAGTGTGCATGGTGTATTGTGGTGTATTGGTGTAAATATTATACTATTGTTCATTTATCATTGGATATATTTGAATGGTTTAAGTATAAGTTGAATTTTTTTTTAAATTGTACTTGATACTGATTCACCCCCCTCTCAGTATCAACAATTGGTATCAGAGCAGGTTGCCTTCAGAACAGTTTAACCATTGGAAGGAAAATCCTGATTAGAGATGGATGACCATGACCACATTTCAAATGGGATTCAAAGATTTGATGGAAGCAATTATGCATACTGGAGTGATAGAGTGAAAACTTACCTAACAAATTTGGGAGTAGACATTTGGTACTCAGTTGTAAATAACTATGTAATCCCAAATAATGCTCCAACCGATCCAAATGAGAAGAAGCTTATGAGTTTTAATTCAAAATCTAGACATGCTATTCTAGGAGCATTGGCACCAACTATTGGCAACAAAGTTATGGGTTGCAACACTACTAAAGAGGTATGGGACAAAATCAAGAGTATCTACGAAGGTGATCCAAAAGTTAAGCAGGTCAAGCTTCAAAGACATAGAGCAGAATTTGAAAATTTGAAGATGAATGAAAAGGAAGATATTGTAACATATTTTCTTAGAGTTGATGAAGTTGTTAATTCTATCAAAGGATTAGGTGAAGAGCTCGATGAATACTTGTTTGTACAAAAAGTGTTGAGATCACTTCTCTAGAAGTATGATGCTAAGGTCTCTGCCATTGAAGAAACTAGGGTCTTGACCAAAATGACAATGGATGAATTACATGGGCCTCTTATAGCATATGAAATGAGAACAGGTACAAAAAGTGACCAGCCAAACAATGAAGCAGCCTTTAAAGCCATAAAGAAGACAAAAGATAAGTATAATGACCTTGATGAAGAAGTAACAAATTTCGTAAGAAGGGTCTAGAAGGGAAGTGGAAGATACAGAGGTAAGTCTCCTCTAAAATGCTTTAACTGTGGTAGAATAGGACATATTGTTGAAAACTGCTACCATAAAACAAGAAGTCTCAACAATAAAAAGAGATTCTACTCCAAGGATGATGAGATCCCCTCAGATGAGAGTGACGAAGAAGAAAATGATGGAGGAGAAGTCCTCTTCATAACCCAAGAAACCTAGGATGATGATCACAAGAATTCTAAAGAAGAAGAAATCATTTTCATTTCTAAAGAAGATTCAAATGAAGAAACCAACCTTGATTCCTTTTGGGGATACAAAGACAATGCAAAGAGTGAAGAAGAAGATGAGAATCTTGAAAAGTTGAAGCATGTTGAAACTGAAAATAACAATCTTAGAAACACAAACATAATACTAAAAGCTGAATTGAGTAGTTGTGAAGAAGAGAATTTCAAGTTTGAAAAGACCATTGATAACTTGAAAGAAACCAACACTCCAGAACAAGTTGAACAACAACATAGAAGACTAGAATTCAAAAGGAATGAGACATCAAGAAGATCCTCTCCCTTCAAGTATGAAATAAATCATTATGAAGGAAACTAAAAAAGAATAGATCATGAACCCAGATGGACCACACCAAAAAGAATATCACTTACTCCTAGGTATCCAAATTTCTTTCTTGGACATTTATTTGGACACAAGGCAATCAATTGTAAAATCAATGAAAGGCATAATTATGCAAGCTACATGAATGGTTAAAATAGTAGATATGGAAATGTTCATAGACCTATCCAAAAAATTTATAATCCATTTGAACCATTAATGGATCAAAATATTGTATGTTACAAGTGAAATAATCTTGGTCACAAAGCATGATATTGCAGAGAGATGAAGGAAGATAATCATATGCCAAATGTCAGTATACCAACTACAACATGGAAAAGGAATGAAATTCCACAAAATGAAAATTGTCAAATAACATTAGTCACTAAAGAATGCAAAGAAGAAGATGAATGGTTCATAGATAGTGGGTGCTTATCTCATATGACAGGAGATCAAAAAAAAATTGTCACCTTGAAGAAAAAGGGTGGAAATGTTACATTTGGAGATGAATCATCTACCAAAATACTTGGAAAAGGAATTGTAAAGCTTGGAAGTGAAAATGTAAAAGCAGGAAAATTCCTATTGGTTGAATATTTGAAGCATAATCCCCTTAGTGTCAGAAAAATATGTGATCAAGGATACACTCTTACGTTTGACTCCTGAAAATGTAAAATTAGAGAAAATAACTCAGGAAGATTGGTTGCAACTTGCAGCACAACCAAAGAAGACTGAACAACATATAGATTCTAGACATGAAGAAAAGAGACATAAGCAACTTGCAAAGGATTCCAGGAAGAAAAAGTCAAAGGACAAAAATAAAGATGAAGTATTATAGAGTACCACACGTTAGAGAATGACCCCCAAAGAAGAGTTACATTTTTCCATTAAACTCACGGGCAGAAAACCTAACATTTTCCATTGATGTCATAAGGGGAGAGAAATTGGGATAGTATGATGAGAGGTGGAGCATGAGTGTTGCCATTAATATGAAAAAGGGGGAGATTGTTTACACCCAAGGTGGTTGTTTATTTGTCATTGATGCTCAACCCTAGTGGAGTCATATGAGTTTGGACCACAATATTGATGAAAGGTATTTGGACATGAAGGAGGATAATACACATACATATACAACATATGGATGGATAGTATACATAATTTTATTTCCAGTGGTACATGCTTGTACGTCATTGGGTCGTCATGGTTGAGGGATAAAATGAATTTTTGATATGACAAAGTGAATTGAGAAGGAAGTACATGTGGGCCACGAAGGTAATTAAAGAACAAAATTACAAAATAAGAAAATATCAGTCGGCCCTAATGTTAAAAGAGTGAAATAAATGGTATACATAAATATCATTAAATGTTAAAAGGAAGTGACATAAATGGTATACATAAATATCATTATACATTCATTTGATATATAAGTCGAATTTCAGAGGAAATCAGAAGTAAAGAAGACCGGATTTCAAGGGAGGATGAAGTCTTTTGGTGATGTGTTCTAAGGTATGTTATTTTTAGGTCATCTTACCATTTTCGCTATAAATTGTTTTCTAGAACAATTCATATGGTGAAATTGAGATGGTATTGAGAAGACATACCAAGGTAACTATGTGAAAAGTTTCATCTCTTGATTCTCTATAATTATGGAGATACACTTTGTGGAAGATAGGGTTTTTGACTAGTCCTGAAGCTAGTCAATAAACATGTGTTCTGGGTAAAACAATCATAACTACTTCATAGAGAATCCAAATGAAGTGGGACAAATTGCATTGGAAAGAGTACGGACTGTAGTTTCTTCTGTGTGATTTTCAGAATTTGATGTTAAATATTGAGCACGGGGCATTTTGTACAAGTTTGGTCTCTTGAATAAACCAGAATTGAACAAGGTCTACCATTCTCTCTATAACTTCCTTTTGGGGAGGATTCAAGGAGTGAAACTTGGAGAAGTTTCAGAGAATACATTGAGTAATATTATCTATAGGATAAGAGTATTCCAAGAATTGAAGAAGTTTCAAGAAGCATTACCAGGTTCTATGTGATAGTTGGTTGATGGTGATGATTTAATGCAAAGTTTTATTATCTCTCATATATTCTTGGGTGGAAGGAAGGGGAAAGGATGGAGAGTTAAACCCTCTCTTTATATTGGAGGATTGTATCTTCGTATTGGAGGTTTATCCCTCCCTTTACATTTGGAAGCTATAGCTACCTTTGGAAGTCATTACTTCTTTTGAACAATAACTATTGATTATTTTTCATATATTGTGCATGGTGTATTGTGGTGTATTGGTGTAACTCTTATACTATTGTTCATTTATCATTGGATATAGTTGAATGGTTTAAGTATAAGTTGAAAAAGGTTTTAAATTGTACTTGATATTGATTCACCCCCCTCTCAATATCAATAGTACTAGTGCCAAGGAGATGAACCCGAGTCTCCATTAAGACCCAACACACTAAGCCTTGGTAGAAATGAAAGCTAGGCATCACGCCTGGACAGGGGAGGAGGGTGGCAATGAGGAGCCTTACCTATCCTCGTGTCTGCCTCAACTTTTGACGAGTGTGCTCCATGTATCACCCCATATGGGGATTGCTTCTCCCACATTAAATCACAATTTAAAAATAAATGTTAGAATACCAACATTCCTAACTTTTTTAACTAATCAAAACTATGATGATTTAGGAATTCTTATTTTTCAATAATTGTTACAATACCAACATTCTTAACTTTTTAACTAATCAAAACTATGTTGATTTAGGAATGCTTATTTTTAAATCGCAATTTCAAAATATTTGTTACAATACCAACATTTGTGACCTTTTAACTAATCAAAACCATCATGATTTAAGAATGCTTCTCCCACATTATATCATAATTTCAAAATAATTGTTATAACACCAACATTCCTAACCTTTTAACTACTCAAAACTATGATGATTTAGGAATGCTTCTTTCAAGATATTTGAGCCAGAAAAAAAATCTAAAGCAAACCTAGTAACTTCTACCCTTCTTAAGGTCCAATAGATTAAAGTTCGTCTTAGTAAACATTAATAATCATTAAATCACAATTTCAAAATATTTGTTACAATAGAAGCTTTCCTAATATTTTAACTAATCAAAACTATAATGATTTAGGAATGCTCGTCTCAAAATTAATCTTAATAAACATTAATAACTATTGTAATCATCATCATAAAGACACACTTAATATTATGTATTTCAATATAAATTTTGTATTAGATATAATAAAATCTAGAAAAAAAAAAGAAATAAAACTTTATTGTTTACATTCATAATCTAAACTAAAATTATAAAATATATTTTAAACCTTTTACAATATCTACAATATCTATAAAAATGAATATTCAAGATCATAACTTTAACACACATGATTAAAAAAAATAACAACTTTCACAAATATACAGATTTATACTATAATAACTATTAGTGGATATAAACGAAGTTTTGAAATTTGGTAATTATTTAAAGTATGATATTATGATAGATGATACTTAAATATATAACATATGCGGTGAATATGTTATATAATATATAACATATGCAACAATTTTATAACAAAGATTTGTGATTTAATAGATTAATAGTTGGGATGGATATAGGTCAAGATTCATAGAATAGAATATAAATAAGGATTTTTTTTTAAACAAAGATGTATATTTATGGTATGGGAGTAAGTTGTAGATGTGAAATTTGGGTGAAATTTATATAGAGAATTTATCTAGTTGTCATTCACACAACTTGTAAAAGAAATATAGAAAGAGAGAAGAATGAGAGAAAGAATAAAGAATTGCATTTGATTCAATGTGAGAATGACATAATACATATGATATAATCTACATGGTTGAATTAATGCACCATAATAGTGATCTAGAGAGATCTATACACTCACTGGTAGAAAAAGAGTGAATTTCCACTTGGTGAGCGCTCAACACACCCTAAAAGCTTTTTGAATTTTTTTTCTCTTTTGGGTACCACTTGTTTTTTTTTTCTTCTTTTTGAATTGAGTTTGTTGTGTAGGGATCATTAGTTTTTGTTTCCATGTCTCATCATCAATCATGTTCAGATTTATTTGGACCTGTTGAATTGAAACTTTATATCTAAAAATAACTTGGCATTTTAACTAAGAATTCACAACTAAAATTGTGACCCACTCACCCATTTCCGACATTGTAAAAATCTAAGCAATAAAATGACCACATAGAAACGATAATCATTGATTGTTGATGTATCATCAGCATCGAAAAAAAAATGAATGCGGAGTACGTCGATTGCTAACTATGATTCACAAAGAAGTTTTCATAAAATTGTTGATATCCCATCGACGCTAGAAAAATATGAAAGGGAAAAACTCTAAGGTGGGTCATAACGAACCTTCGATCACCTATTACTGATGCATTGTTCGGAGTTGGTGAAATCCCAAAGATTTAAATTGTGGAAATTTTTGCATTGACACATCACCGAGCACCGATCACCGATGCATTTTTGGCATTGACAAGTTTCGAGGGAGGTAATATGAGAACACTTGTTTCAACATCTCACCGATTTTCGATCCTTGATCTTCTTCAGCATCAGTGGGATAGGACCTATTCATCAAAGCACATATCTAATGAAAATCCTCGATTTCAAATAAACTCTTAGGCAAAGGAGCCCAATTCAAATGCCACATGTCTTTGCTGCGTAAGCATTTCGTATGGCCTAGTTTCATCCCAAGTCACCTTAGATTTGCCTGTGTCCTAGTCGCTATTCCAAGTCAACATTTCCACATCAGCACTATATGACCAGATGGATCAACATCGGAGATTTTCCCAAAAGATATCAACGAAAATTTTCTATGAAAAATGTCGACCCCTGATCCACTCGTTTAAATTAGCATAATGATGGGACATTTTTGTCCCAAAATAATATCATATTCTGTCATTTAATAGGACAATTAATGATTCTCTTCGCATACATGGTTGTCCTGCGCATCGAATGAATAATGAGAATTTTAAATTGACGATGAACCACAATGTAGCCCGCTCCTATGCCACCAACCTATGATTGCATTTAATCTTGGGCATAATGTAGATCTTGGTGATGGATTGTGTAAACCACATTTACGCCCTAAATTGAAGAACTGTTGTGAAAAGGTAAGTATCCTCTGTGTTTAAATTACTAAGACAGTTTCGAACCCCAACATTCTATACACAAGTTTCTCATTCTCAGAGTTTTCAAAGGAGAGAAAAGAGCGTCTCAGGAGTTTCACTCAATTCTCAGAATTTCAAAAACAAATTAAGTTAGTGTGAAGAAGAGGTATGTATTGATTTTATCATTTCGACGGTCACATTTTATTTATATGTCAATATCATCTCTGCAAGACGGTGTCTAACTCTGCTCTTTCTACAGAAAAATACCTAAATCCAACGACCAAATGTTTGCCAAGGGCACCAAAATTGAAAGAAGCATAGGTCGGTGAAGAATATTCTCTTGGTGCTGCGAGGAAGTTGGAGTTTGCTACTAAAGAGGATTCTATCATCAGAATGTCTACTAAGAAGGCATTCTCCCAACCCCTTGCATTTGACGAGACAGAGGTGAGCACTGGGTCAAATATTTGTTCAACAAGATTAATTGGGAAGATTGCCCAAAATTTATCCCCCACAGTGACCCGGATGTAAGGACACTCGACAACTAGGTTTTTCTAAACATCCAATGGTCATGCTTACATATGGTAGCCTGTCGAACCTCAATCTTTCCCTGTATAATAACCTATGGTGAATAATCAACCATACAGATGCAATGAAGTTCCTGGTCAATGATGAGAATGGCGGATGTGTTGATTTTTTTCTCCCGAGGGAGGTCCAAAAATACTACAAGCTTAGGGATCGAAAGGAGTGATTAAACAATGATTTTGTAGTAAAATTATATGATTTCCATGATACCAGTAGATTGATGGCCTCATGGTGGAAAGAAGATAAAAAATTCACAAACTGGAGCAGTGAGTGGTATGGAAYGACAAACCTAAGGGAGCCATACATCTATTTAATGGCTCTAATCTGACAATTGTACGGGGAGAAGGGTTGGACCAATTTTTCAGAGGCATGGATGCCTCTGAAATACATAATGGCCATCTTCGAGAGAAGCTTCAACTGGGGAGCAGTCATTTCAAAACAATTGAGCACCAATATATTGTAGGCCCAGACACCGAAGGATGGAGAAACACCTGCTTTTCACATGGCATCATACATATTAGACGTAATTCGTGAAAGGAACATCTTCATATCTGAGTTGGAATGTCGCGGAGCTACATGTACATGTCTACCTCAACATTGTGTGGGAAAACATGTTAAAAAAATCCTATTCTCTCATTTGCGATGAATTTATAACTTGGGTCTATTTTATTATTTTTAAGAAGGAATGCCCAAGACTTTCAGTATTTGCCAAGAAAATGATCTCAAAAGTAGGCCACGGGTACCTATAGGAAACCACGACTTATATCAGGGTTTTTGGGGCCACCTACGCACCACATTTACTCCCCGCTCATGTTCTAGATCGGCTTGTCGTGGGAGAAATATGTTACCAAACCATCTTGTAGGCACTTTGGTTAAAGATAAGAAGCGAGCATTCATACCCTATGGTTTCCATATAGGGTGTTACATGGTGAAGGAAATTGTGCAAGCTAAACAAGAGGGCTTGAACCAACTGGAATATAGATTCCCCACAGGTCGATTTCACAAACATGACCCTAGAGGACTAGTACTTCAACATGCATCACACGTCTCCTCATGTTGACCATATGCAGATGATAAGTTTGAAGAAGAAATCTTTACAGAATGTGCTTAGGATTGGGAGGAGGTTCTATAGAGAAAAGCTAACCCAAATATGACTATATTTAAAGCAATGAGTATGGATGAGCAAGTTGAAATGATAGAACAGATGGATTGGGAAGCCCTCGGGGTTAGGAAAGAGAATAGAGTAGTAGAGGCCACAGAGGGACAAAGGATGGGGATATTGTTGTTAGAAGAATCCCAAAGAGTCATCCATAGGTTATAAAATGATCCCCAACTATTAGAACCTATAAGGATCACCCCAGATGACACAATCAACATCAGAGAGGAGATAAATGGCTCATAATCAACCCCACTGGAGGGAATTTCCAATCCAGAAAACCCCAGAGTTTTTTCACCACAAGCCATATCACCAGTGATTATTCCATCCCAACAGGAGATTCCAAGAAAATCAGGTGAAATGGGTGTTCCTAACATTCTCTTTGATTTGATCACCATTTATGATGATGAAGAGAGCTTAGAGGTATCACTTATAACTCTAGTACCAATCACATAGGAGAAAGAGTTGAGGGAAACATATACTCCAAATCCCAATGCTTTGATTCTAAACCCTCTATAGGGCGAGCATGAGGCCAATAATATCCTAGACACTGAATTTATTGACCTTTCGGGGACTTCGAAAGACAACTTTAAGGATGAGCTAGGCTCTGGTGAAAAAAAAGAGGAATTGTAGTAGATAGAGATTGACACCTCAACAATCGATCACCAAGTTAGTGTTGATCCTGTAACCATCTCCCCATCTAAGGCCGACACTCCACCAGTCAACGAACACCAGCAAGAGGTCAAGTCACCAGAACATACATAAGTTTCCCTTGTCAAATAAGTACAAGAGCCAGTCCTAGAACAAATATATATGGCGGGAAGCCTGGGAAACATTCTGACCCAGGAATACCAACAGATCCCTGAGCCCATGGATTAGTTTGTCGATATATAGGTGATTTCTTATGACAAAAAGTGGAAAGATATAATGAAAAGGACAACCAAGAAAAGGAGGCTCATGCTGGATAACACACTTCTCATCACCACGAAAGAAACGCTTCTTAGCACAGAAAATGCTAAGACAACTGAGATAATCGGTGCGAGAATGGCTATAACTGATGCCACAGTGGATCAAGTAAGAAGGAACGAAAAGGAATTGGCTGCCACAAAGAAGGAGCTGGACCATCTGCGCCATCTGGTGAAATATTATCAGGACTCAACGCAAGAAACAATTTTCTTGAAGAGTGAATTTCAAGAAGCATACGCAAAATTCATAAGAGAAATACATCTCTTCATCACGTGTATAGATGATTTTCATGAATACACTCTCATGGCGCTGGAAACTTGTAAAGATGTGGATAGATGGTTGAGAAGGTATATCAATATGTGGAGAGAATCGATTATATTAGTGCAGTACAATAGGGTCGAGACACGAAAGAGCATCGCATCCGAGTGTTGATGGATAAAAACATATCCTGAATCAGGAAGGCAACCAAATACTTGGTAAGCATGGCTCAGGAACCTCAGCGAAAGATACAGGAAAGGTGGGCTAAGTGTGAGAAAAGTTGGGAGAAGATCAATTGGGAGATGAAAGACATTGGTCTTCGAGAGTTTATCTCACCTGAAGACTTTGTTTATTTGCATGAAATATTCAAACGACATGTAGAACAAGACTTAGCATGGGAAGTGAAAATCGTGTAGGTGGTGAGCATGACATCGGGTCAGGTAAAGAATTTTATGGAACACTCGATCAAGTCTCACATAGTACTGCAACATTTAAGCTCCAAGATGATCAGATATAGAGAACATGAAATAGAGATAAAGGAAACCCTTACATCCTCGATGGACCAACACAGATTCTCGTATGCTAACACATGCGAGGATCTCTTCATCAAGTGGTCAGAGTACAAGAATAATCACCCACTCTAGTAGAACCACTAAATGATCTCAAGAGAACAAAGAGATCAAGTGCCATGTGTCATTATCTTGTTTTACTTAACATAAAATTTTAGTAGTTATTTTAAGTTAGTGATTTTTTAAAAATAAGGGGATTGACCTTGTGGGAAAGGGTCGATGGTTTTGGGGAAAGACCCCTTTTTTTAGAATTGTAAAGAATTATTTTATTAAGAAGTTCTGTTTAGAATTAGAAACAAATGTTATTTTCATCAAAAGCGTTATGTTATTGGATTTGAGGAGGAACTACTTCCATCTTTGAATTCAATAGTTGATGTTGTAACAAGTAAGATATTATGAATCTATTGATAAGCTATCTTTTCAATACTTTAAACAATTCTTTTGTTCTAAATGATGAAAAGTGAATCATTGTGTTAATATGTGATTGATGGTAGAGCTAAGGAAACTATTTTTCTTGCACTTATCTTTATTGGATGTGTATTTTCTTTCCATAATTGTTATCTAATTCAATGTTGAAATACCAACAAGTTAATGTATTATTATTAGACTTGCAATAGGTTTTAATATCATTGTTTGAACGCTAGAGTACAAGGGTTATCCCAAGCTCATCATTCTTCAGTAGTTTATGTTTTCCTCTATCAGTTGGTTTATACCATCACCCCTTATTTTATCAGACTCATCTAATAATAAAAAAGACAAACAAAGAATCGTTTAACCTAAAGGAGGAACTTTCACAGAAAGATACCATGTCAATCACTAGTAAAGCCCATCAATACATTGTCTAGATTGAAAAGATTTGGAGAACCGTTCCACTCATAAAACACTACAAAGTCTAATTGGGCCTCTAAGGCGGGTTTGGTTTCTATTGTTGAGTCAAAGGATCTTGGACCCCTCAATGCCACCTAGTCTTAGTTAAGTGACCATGTGGTCATTAGTTAACTAGTGAAGACAAGTGAAGTGGAGAAAATCTAATGCATGCATGTGGGTAGTGCCTTCTGGGTGATCATAAAGTAAGTGTTCCTTGATTGGTGATGATCTTAATGTGAGCATGCAACACTTGCTGATAACACCGAGGTTGCCATGCATGAATCAAATTCGCTATTCTAACTTGTTTACAATTGAATGATGATTGAAGAGGAGGGGTGCCTTTATTTTAGGAGGGATTATTCTCATTTATTATTAAACTTAGGAAAAATAACTATGAGGTGGGTGTGAGTGAAATATCTCCCCTAAACACTACTAGGGAGTAAATGATGAATGAGTCCCTGTAAGAAGCCATGTTAGTTACCCATTTTAAAATACATTTGATGAATTAACAATGAAAAAGAAGAATATGAAAGTGGGAAAATGTCATGGGACCCGTGGCCCCCCCCTCAAAGTATAATGAAAGAAAAATATAGCAGCTAGGAATCATTGACCTTCACTCCAAGACAATCATGTAGAAAGTGGAATTTTTTCTCAATGAATGTGTTGGTGAAGATGTCTATAGTATGTTCAGAGGAAGGACAATATTGCAAATTGATGATTCCTTAATGAATCATCTCTATGATGTAATGCATATGGACACTGATGTGTTTTTCATGCTGTCACTGTACTAGGTATTTATAAAACTTTAGAGTGCTATGATTTTGACACCAAATGATAATTGATCGAAGGATCTAGATACCAAGCTCAGTGAGGAAGTTTTGTGGCCAAAGTTCCTAAATGGTAATGTTGACTTCTCCTTTGTACTTGACCTTTGTGGATGATAAATAAATCACTGGTTTCTTTTTTCTTGACCAATAGATGGGGTCAGATCCCAATTTGAGAGTATACTTGAAGATGGATTTGAGATCTGTGTTATCACCAACCCAATTTGAATCTGTGAGTCCCATGGGATCCAATGTGCAACCTATTGCATAATGAATCCCATAATCGGTGGTTCCCTGAACATATCTAAGGATGCGCTTGGAAAATTTCCAGTGTAGCTCATGCAACTCTTATATGTACTTGTAAATTTCCCCTACTGCATATGAGAGATCTAGTTGGGTGTGGGTGAGATGTAAGAGGCTCCCCACTAGTTGTCGATACAAGGTGCTATTTAGAAATGGTGTATCCTTTCTATTCTCAAGGATTAACTCAAATAAGAAGGGTGTGGCTGCAAACTTGTGGTTAGTCATGTGGAATATAAATAAGAGATCATTGGATTACTTAGTCTAAGAGTACAAATTGATGTCTAAAGCATTCTGGTTGATCTCAAGACCAAGAAAAAAGTGAAGTGGGCTTGTGTATATCATAGAGAACTTGTCATGCAAAATGTCTCACAACAATTGTTGAGGTTAAACTACCTATGACAAAGAGGTCATCTACATATAGAACTAAAATAAACATTATAAGTCCTCATCTGATTTTCAATTAGTGAAAGAGTGCGAAATAAAAAAACAATCCATTTTAGGATACTAGGAGGCTTTTTAAGGCCATAGAATGACTTTTTCAGTCAACATGCTAGATATGGGTTCTATATGTATCCCTAAGGCTACTCCAAGTATATCTCTTTTGAGAGATCCCCATGAAGAAATACATTCTTCATGTCCATCTGGCGAGCTTCCCACCACCTATCTGTTACAATGGTGACGTCCAATTGGATGGATTCCATATTTTCTACTGGAGCAACGGTCTCATGATAATCAATCCCAAGGACTTGTTGAAATCCTTTGGAAACCAATATTTCCATGTACTTGCTCATCTATCCATTTGTTTCCTTCTTGTTCATGTAGACCCATTTAAATCTGATAATATTTTGATATGATGGAAGTGGAACCAAGTCCCAAGTTCAGTTATTGATGAGGGAGTTATACTCTTCAGTCATAGATTCTTCTCAGAAGGGATTCCCTTCATCCTTTCCATAGGTTTAAGGGTATTTAGTTAGAACCATATTGAAATACATGGGAATTATTGGTTATATAGCTATAAGTGCATGTCGTGGCTCCTCAAACTAGGGTCTCATTCTCCTCAGATCCATTGGACCCCCCATAAGGTCACCTAATACCTGTAGAGTGGAATGAGCTCATTTGGGCATATGATATGGATCATTATCTACATGCTCATTATATTTTGAATCTGATTCAGAAATCAGATTTGAATATAATCTAAATGGGAGATGCATCATCTTGAATATGTGGCACAAGAGGAGGTGTTGAAGTATCTGCATGTGGCTCCTGGCATGCATGGATGGGAATTTCCTCAAATTGGACACTCTTAATGATGAGCATGTTCATTGAGGGATATATCAAATTGTAACACTTCACACATTTGGGATATCTAATGAAGATGCATGTTGTGCTCCAAGGATTTAATGCCTTCCACTTTTTAGAGGGTATGCAAGCCCATGCGTGTGATCCAAAGATTCAAAAGTAGGTGACTTCCATTTTGATGTTGCTCTAAGGATCATAAGGTGTATTGTTCTTCACATATCTGTGAGGAGATCTATTTTGTATGTAATTGGAATGATTACATGATTTATCCCAAAGCTTGGATGGAGGGAAATTTCATGCAACATATTACTAGCCATCTCTTTAAGAGATTGGTTCTTCCTCTCATCTACCCCATTCTTTTGTCCAGTGTATGGAAATGTACATTGTAACTATATTCCTTCCTCATCATAGAGATGTTGTACATCCCTATTTACTTACTCCCCCCATTATCTATGAATATGGATTCGATCTTCTTCTTGTCTCTCCACATCTTTTGAAATCTTTGAGATCTTCAAGAACTTCGAACTTCTTCCTCAGAAAATATACCGTGTGCCTTGAGAAATTATCATTAAATGCCAACACATGCCTCTCCTTTCTAATGGAAGGATTATGAAAAGGACCCATGAGGTCATTATGGACAAGATTCAAGGGAGAGAAGGCCCTCCAAGCCTTCCCTTTCCCAAACTTCCCTTAAGGATGTTTTCCAAGAAATCATACTTGAAAAACTCCTTCGAAAAAGTGTATGAAAAAAAGACCTTGACCATTCCTTGTTTTTTGAGTTCATGCATGTACTTGAAATTTACATGACCAAATATTTCAGTCTTAGTAGCAATGCGGGTTCACATTTAACAATAAACTTAGAAAATGCATATAATCGAGACTGGTGATTTACCTCACCAACGAAAATATTTGAGTTGTCATGAATGTCATATATGGTCAGCAAATTCAGTGTGAATTCCACCCTTTTTCCTATGCTTGTATGTGTTTTCTTTAAACATAAAGTATATTCACAAAAAAATTTAGAACATTTAAGCCATTCTTGAAACTTCCATGTTGGAGCTCTACTCTCTCTTGTCCTATGACCTCCACTTGGGTATCATTAACCATGATATTGGGAAGACCCATGCATGCAATTAAAGATGATAAAATATATATTTTTTGGCTACTATGTGAGGGGATTCCCTTGAATATAGGATCCATGTATGAGGAGAATAATGAATAACAATCAAAGCATGAGATTTACCTATGTTTTTTGGTGTTTTTTCTCCTAGATTCTTTTTGGCATTTTTGGGAATGAAGTCCCTGCCTTTTTTAAAAACAAGATTACCAACTTAACGAGAAATCTGATCTCAAAATGAGAACTTTGGCCCAAAAAAACCCATATTTTTTCATAAAAAACATGAAAATCAACCCCCAAATAAAAAAGTGGTACTATCATTAGCACCATTTTATCAAACGGGGTCAAAATTACAACATTTTTCAAGCATGACCTTCAAATGTTTTTTCAAAC
>SNQJ01S0000360.1:394876-418619 GCA_010110895.2 Picea sitchensis
TATTGAAGTTAAGTTGGGTTCCCAAGGCCTCTTAGAAACGTGTCCAAAATTGTCCAGTAAACACCGATCCTCGATCAGATATACTCCTCTTAGGAACACCATGCAGCCTCACAATCTCACTGATGAAAACTCTAGCTATGTCAGGTGCCTGATAAGTTGTACGCACAAGAATAAAGTGAGCACTCTTCGTCAGAGTGTCTACTACTATGAAAATCGTGTCATGTCTCCTTATCGTCAATGGCAATCCAACAATAAAATCCATCGAAAGAACCTCCCATTTCGATTCTAGAATAGCATGCGGTTTTAGTAATCGTGCTGGATGTCTATGCTCATCCTTTACCTGATGACATTCTAGACATTTGGCCACATAGTTAACTATGTCTTCCTTTATTCCTTTCTAAAAGAATAAGGGTTTAAGGTCTGCCCTCTTCTTCATGACTCCCGGGTGAGCCATGTATACTACTCTAGGAGCCTCGTTTAGGATCAAGTTCCTCAACTCATCATTCGTTGGTACGTAAATCTGATTTTTAAACCTCAATAATCCATCGTCGTCAAACGTAAATGCTTCAAATCTTGGTATCATCATTGTGTTTTGTCCGATAAAATCATCGATCTCTTTGTACTAGTCATCGTTGTGCTATAAAGTTAGAATCTTTTCACGTAGATTCGTCTAAAGAGGCAACACTGAAGAATGCATCAACCACTCGGTTCAATTTTCCTTTTATGTAAGTAATCTCGAATTCGTACTCTCTAACTAATTCCGACCAATGCCGTTGTTAAGCGTTCAGGTCTCTTGTGTAAATATGTGTTGTATTTCACAGTGCTCCATCTTTAGTTCAAATTTTCGCCCAACAAAGTAGTGTCTCCAAACCTTCAAGGCATATATAAAGGATAACAACTCGAAATTGTGTGGCACATTGTTCTCCTCATGCCTTCTCAGTTTCCTCGATATGTAAGCAATCACTTGATTGTATTGCATCAAGACTCCACCTAAGCCTTCCTTGGTTGCGTCAGTGCATACCAAGAAGTTTGTGTCCATGTCAGGGACCTTTAGTATCGGTGCTATTGTCAACAACTCCTTGAGCCTCCGAAATGCTTCCGCGCATTTATCGGTCCTAACAAACTTCTTGTGCTTCTTCTTCAATTCCATGATTAGATTTTCTATCTTCAAAAATCCCACGACGAACCGTTGATAGTATCCTGCTAAACCCATGAATCTATGAACTTTTAGGACATTCATCGGTGCAGACCATTCCATAATAGCCTCGACCTTTGTGGGATCCACGGTGATACCTTCACCGGAGATGACATGCCCTAGGTAGTGAACCTTTGTTTGGTAAAATAAGCATTTGGAAAACTTCCCATACAATTTGTGCTCTCATAACAATGTAGTAAGTGCAAGTGCTCGTCATGCTCCTTCGTCGTTAGAGAGTAAATCAAAATATCGTCAATAAATACTTGGACGAACTTTTCCAAGTACTCATGAAACACCTCATTCATCAAACTCATAAATACCCCTGGGGCATTTGTCAGCCGCAATAGTAAAACAATAAACTCGTAAATTCCAAACCTCATCTTAAAGGTGGTCTTAGGGACGTCATCATCCTTGATCCGTAACTGGTGATACCCTGATCGCAAATCGATCTTTGAGAACACCGTTGCACCCTTTATCTGGTCGAATAGATCATCAATCCTCGACAATCGATACTGATTCTTGATCGTTTCCTTGTTCAATTGATGGTAGTCAATGCAGATAATCCACGATCCATATTTTGTTTGTATGAAAATAATAGGTGCACCCCATGGTGACACACTTGGATGTATTAGTCCTAGGTCCAACAATTCTTTTAGTTGCATTCTCAACTCTTGTAACTCCGGGGTCAAAATTTGATAAGGCATTCTTTCTATTGGTTCAGCCTCTAGTTTTAGGTCTATAGTAAATTACAATTCCCTCTCTGGTGGCATCCCACTTAACTCCTTCGAGAAGATGTCAGCAAACTCTCTTACCACCATAATGTGTTCTAGACCTTCTGCTTCTCAATTTTCTTTTAACGCAAGGATCGCATAATGCATACACCCCTTGTGCATGCTCTTCCATAGCAACAAGGAAGAGATGAACCTCATGGAAACTCCCTGGTTCTGACCTACAATCATGTGTCTCTTCCCCTCACATCAACCAATCTCAACCGCTTCGTCTTACAGTTGAGTATCGCCTCAAGCAATTCCAACCAGTCCATACTCAGCATGACGTCACAAGATCCTAAGATCGTGCCATACAGGTTGGCCCTGGTGAAAATCTCTCCCAAGTTAAGGGTACATCCTCTAACCTTTCCTCCAACCCTCTGTTTGGCTCCCAAATCCATCTCTACAAAGATGAAATCATCCTGTTTTACTGTCTCTACTTTAATCCTTTTTAACATTGCACCAGAATGGAACTCTCTGTAGCACCAAGATATATCAAATACTAAGCATCTAGTCAACGATGGTACCTGAGGTCTCAAGCACAGTCTACTGGTGCTCTGCCTGGCGGTTATTCATCACTGCATGATTCTAATGGGCCTTGCCCAAATCTCCCATGGTGGTGGGTCCGATTGATCCAGATGCTCAAGTCCTCTTTACTAGGCAATTGTGCTGGAAATGTGGCTCCCCACATTCCAACATACTTTCTTCGGTCAAGTAATATTGGTACCCGAAGTAGAAGCTGAATTCCAATGCTAAGGCCAACACAAACTCATTGACCTTAAGTTTCTCGATGAGGGTGCGAAGCACACCAAAGAAGCTCCAAAAATAGGCCTCGTAGTTGGCACCGTACGGTCGCCCTATCGCAAGGCATCGAACTCATTGAGCTGATGCTCAATGAATTCCTCAGAAAGATACCTCTTCTGGAACCATTCCTGGAATAGTTCCCATGACATTTCATCGATGACCATGTTCAAAGTGGTAGGAGATTCTTCCGCCATAGAAGAGCGTTCCCCTTTATTTGAAATACCACCATGTAGACCTTCATGATGGAGGTCGTAAATGCAAAGCATGAAGCACACGCTTGCTCTACAACCATGCCTCAATGACACAACCATCCACGACACTTGAGGACTTGAGAACTAAACTCTCTTGATTTATCGATGGATACTATCAGTACTAACTAGGGCACGTTGTGGACCCTCAGGGGTACATGTGCCCTGGCCTCATCTTAGTACCGATAGTGAATCAAGGCCCTTTGACATTACCTTGAAGGGCCTTGTCAGACCATTACCAACCTTACAACAAGAGAATCTATCCCAAGGACTTTCCCTTCCCCTTGGGGTTCGACTCCAAGGGTGCGGGAACTTCTGGAGGCATCTCACCTCCTTCCACAACACCACACTACAAACCTCTAAGGCGTCCTCTAAATGATTTCACCACCAGGACACGCTAAGGTTTTTAATTAACTCAAGGGTTAATTCTCATGGGTTTACTGCAGTGGAAAGCTTAGCGATCCACAGTCGCAGGGTTGAACCCGCTCTGATACCATATGTAACATCCCCATCGTTACGAAAACAAGCGAAGAAGAAGTGCTTTTTTTTTTTTTGGTTTAAGGGAAAGAATGTGACGACGACAACTGTTTAACCTCACCACTGACGACGAATGCAAGCACACAGTCCAGGCAACAAGCAACTAAGACACCATGCACAAGGATAAGGGAATCTGGGCGAAACATGTGTAGAACAACAGGGAGGAATGAATACTTGCCTGACACAAACACGGCCATGTTTACAAGCTAAGGGACCACATCCCCATCCCGACACAACGACCTAGATGAACAAGGACATAACCTTTGGGCACGTGAACCAAACGTCTGAAGGTGTTCAACCCATGCACCAAAGCAACTTGCAATGCTCGACAACACTCACACTGAATGCACCGACTCTGGMCAAGTTCTCATTCGCTTCTATCCCATAGGGCACACCATGATCCCCTCTTTAGGAATCACGTCATTCCCAGGAAATAGATGCATCAATAACCTTGGCACAAACAAGCTATCCAAACCAAGGACTCTAGATGATCCGATGCTCTAGGAGTCGAATATTGATAATAAAACCATGCCCAACCCCAACAACAGGTCGAAGGGACACCAGAGGATGACTACCAGGGAAGACATGACTTCGCCAACCACCCAACCCATTCATCAAGTCTAAACTAGTCAACAGTTAAAATTATTTTTGACATATAATATCCATCTAAATTTAAAGTCTAAATATAATTTAGTCTTTAAATTACCAATTGATTAACAATTAATACTATCCAAATGGCCATTCTACTTTACACCTTATCCATTACTTTCAATCTAAATAACATCACCTTTGAATCAATCGACAATTCTACATTACAATCAAGCATTAATTTCAATTGAAATATCCTCGATTATGAATCCATTTGACAATGTTGCATTATAATTTAATCATTAACTGCAATTTAATTTAGCAAGTTTAATCTAATTTAGTCTTTACTCCTAATCTCATTTCACCATTAATCACCATATAAATGGGTAATTCTAATTTAATYCCCGAAATTACGTCTAACTATCAATTAACAATATACAACCACATTAGCCACATCAATGTAAAATGCTACAATATAACCCTTGTAATCAATTAAATTACACATGTCATCTATCTATAATAACTGTACCAACAATAACTAGCCGTCTGTAACATTAAGAAGGGAATTGCTGACTATGAATCATCGCTATAGCAATTGACATCCCAATTAACATGACCAATAAACTCATTGTAGCAATTAATGTTTGGCAGTGAGAACGTTGGGTAAACACTCAATTTGAAGGAGAATAATAATTAAAAAAAAATACAAACTGCAGAAGGATCAACTCGTGGTCATTCAACAACCAAAATGTAGTCGACATTTACGACAATTTCATGTCCATTCAACAACAAATCCTAGTCAATCTTTTAAGGGAAAAACATGTCCAATCAACAACAAAACATAGTCCATCACTTAAGGGGAAACACAATCACAGTTAAATGGAAAAATCATGGTCATTTACAACAAATTCAGTCACATTTTCAAAGGGAAAAATTGTGGTCAATTAAGGCAACAACACAATCATCATTTAAAAAGAAAATCGTTGTGCCGGAACACACCAGAAAGAAACCACATTTTTTTTGTCATTAAATAATAATCAATTCGTTGTACCAACACACCAGAAAAACGTAGCATACCCTTGATGGAAAATCGTGGGCATTTAACAACAACTCAGTCAATAGTTTTAACAACAAATTCATGGGTGTTTTCAGCAAACTCGGTCATTCATTTTAATATCAAATCCGTGGGTGTTTACAACAAATTTAGTCATTTGTTTTAATATCAAATCCATGGGCATTTACACCAATTCAGTCATTCGTTTTAATATCAAATTCACGGTCATTCTAGTAAGGGTCGTCATCATTTAAATAGGGAAATCACTGTCATCACTTTAATTAGTAAAATCGTATTCTTTAAACAAAAAAACGTAGAGAAAAACCTTATATAGTCATTACACAATACTAATCGCAGAGGAAATGGTTATTACAACAATACACAATACAATCACTGACATGGATATGGTTATTACAATTAGTGGACAATACAATTGCAGACGGAGATACTAAACATGACACAGATAGTGATAAAAATGTTTTCACTCGCCTGGGATACCCAACCAAAAGTGCTGRCAAGGATCATAACTAAATCTCTTTTTTCAAGGAATTAAAAGCATGAAACAAAAAAATTTGCAGCACAAGCAAAAATTGCAGACAGGAATAAAAAAACGTTTTTCATTTCTAGGATACCAATTATACAAACGCAGACAGAGAAATGAAATCGTTTTTTCATGCTAGGATACCAATACAACGCATATTTATAATTTATCCAAGAATAAAAATGTAAGGTTAAAATTGATCCATCAAGATATAAAAATGGGGTAAAAAAGAGATAACGACGAGATATAAACATGTCTAGTTTAAAGAAAAACTTTGCCAACAATCAAATTTGTAGGGTGAAATAACACATTAGGGCACACGGCAAACCATCAACCAAGGGAAATTATCAGAGGTAGACGAATGACAGGAACATCCTTCGCTCATCATCCACGCACATAAAAGCAAGGCGTTGAGATCCATAGGTCTATTAATGCCTAAGAGACGATCGTAGGTCAGGCTCTTGGTTGACTRCTCAGGCAAGGACTGGTGAGCTAGGGATGAAGTCAAAATAAACCACAATCATCACAATCAATCAAAAACAGGATGATCAAGACATGMAGGGATCGAAGGCCATGGGATATCAATCAACATCAAGCTAAGGCTATGGGGAAAATCGCAGTCATCAACTAGAATGMTAAGACAATCATTGTCCTTACCCAATTAAACATGCATATCTGAGAGCATAAATCATACTAACAATCTACCAAGAAAAAATAAAGAAAGTGTACCGTTGCCCAAACACCCGCTCTGAGTTGATGTCCCACGTGCTTCGTGCGAATCCCCCTTGTCGATCGATGAGACTTCACTGGTACCTCCCAACCAACGCTAGGTGTACTCTTCTTCTCCCTTAGCCCCCTGAGCCGCAAAGGGGCCACACACACTATCCAAAAAATCAACTAGATCCTAGCTTGCCTCGCAAGGCCAAGCTACCACTCCTTACCGAGATGGGTATCCCAACTCCCACAAGCTAATTCAGTCAAGTATAAATTTATGCAGTGTAACATTATAAAAAATAGGAGAGGTCCATCATCCTTCTCTTCCCTCCATTATATAGAGTTTCCAAGTCCCTTACTTTCCCAAAATCTCATTTTATTTAATGTTTAATAAATTAATTCATAAAAATTCTTCCCCGTACAAGTGTCACCCATCCCCTTCATTCCTCTAAAAACTAATTTCTTTAATTAATTAATTACCCTTATTTCCCTCACCCACCTAGAGTCATTCCTAGAATCACTCCTAGGTGCCCCCAAATTCCCTTACAAGTTTTAATGAGTTTCCCCATTAGCAATTTACTAGTTGAGTTAATTTAGAAAGTTCTTGAATGCTAGATACCTTGCTAAGTTTGACTTTCTGCTTTTTCCCTTATGTTTCCCTTTTCTTTTTATGTTTCCCTCCTTTCCTAGTTTCCTAATTATTTTAGATTTCCCTCTTTCCCCTTTTCATTTAGAACTCAATTTGACAGGTGTAGAAATTAACTTTTTCCCTTTTCCCTTTTTAATTAATAAATTTTAAATTATTATAATATAATAAAACAATTATTTCCCCCTTTTTATTTTTTTTATCCCAACAGATATTTATGAATCAATTTAATTTCTTACTCCCTTCTTGTTACAAGATTAATGAAGATTATCATCATTATTTATTTTATTTTTATTTTTATAAATATATATATGTGTGTGTGTGTGTGTGTGTGTGTGTTTTAAAAGGATAGAAATTTTTTTCCACCATTATAATTTAGACCTAGACTTTAATTTTCGTGTTGGGTGGGTCAAAATTTATTAGGGAAATTGTTTTTTTTTTATTTTTTATTTTTTATTTTTTATCATGCTAATCTTCTTAAGGCCATATAGGTTCATTCATTTATCATTAACAAAGAGACATGCCCTTTAGGATGCACTAGGTGCTCCAAGGGTGCCACTCGCCTCATCTGTTTCCATTGCGTGACATGCCCTTCAAGACACGTGACATGCCCTTCAAGACACACTACGTGCTCCAAGGGTGCCACTTGCCTCTTTCCATTTTTCTTACGCGACGTGCCCTTCAGGACGCACCACGTGCTCCAAGGGTGCCACTTGCCTCTTGACTGACTTGGTAGAAATCAAAAACCCCTGGAATCAATACTCCGCCAGGTGAACTTGTAGGAGACTAAGGGCCTCCAAGGAATAAGGCCCCCAAATTATTGTGCTCCACTTAAAATCATCATGAGCGATTGTCACAGTCTGCCCCATGGCATCGTGGGTCCTCTCGAACTAGGTAAACATTAACCTACAGTTCGAGCCACAGAGGGAGTGCTAGTAGGCTGTGGCAGGGCTACTATGCACATCTCTCCCTTAACATTTTTGGTAGTCGTGCATGACCCCTCTACTCCACAAGTGAGTATGGTCGACAAGCTATCATCAACCTGCATCATCAACGAGTCATGTCAGCAATACATCCATAATCAATTCATCTAATCAGATGCACTAATATCACATATAAAACAATCAAACCCCAATGGTTCACTCCCCGACTCGATCCAGATTCCAAGAGGTTCCATCGATGCCTCTACATCCTCGAGGTCCAAAATCCTGCACACTTAGTAAAACCGAATCAATAGCACATGTTTATGTCAATGTAGTAAAGCAACATGTCATAAACCCACAACGCCTCATAATCAAAATCAATGTTTTAATAGCATAATAATACAGATCACTTGCAATAAAGTGTCCTCAAAGAATAAGTTCGCTTAGTGCACAAGAGCGGGATGTTACAATAATGCCTTAAGAAATAAATAACATATTGCTGCATGTGGGGCCAGTATAAAAACATTGGAGATGATGAAGAGTTTTTTTCTTGCCAAACTGACCATTGTAAAGAGTAGACTATGCCTCTTTAAGTAGAAATAAGTGATGATCACATGGTACACATAAATTCTAAAACTTATAAAACAAATTTTCATTGAGACATAAACTAATTTTGAAGAAGTTGGATGTTGGAGACTCTTTTAAATCTTTCCAAAATCTATATCATCTATTAAAGAGTAGACTATGCCTCTTTAAGTAGAGATAAGTGATGATCACATTGTACACATAAATTATAAAACTTATAAAACAATTATTTATTGATACAAAAACATTGAAACATAAACTAATTTTGAAGAAGTTGGATGTTGGAGACTCTTTTAAATCTTTCCAAAATCTATATCATCTAGATATTATGTAGTCCAAGTTTTAATTCCAAGATATAAAGTGGTGAGAATTGTTAAAGAATGAAATGAAGGTGGCTATCTCAAACAATCGACCATTGTATTTGTTATTTCCTTTTTGTACTTATAACCACATGAAGTTGTTGCAAACATGATACCCATTTGATATGTTGAGCTTCTTCAATTTTGTTTTGGTATTGAAGAAACATCAAAGGTAAATGACGTACAATAGTTTATTTTCCCATAAGATAGTGTGTCCAATATTTGATAACTTATTAAGGAATACAATTCTTTATCATAATTGGAGTAGTTTCTTTTGGATTATGAAGATGTCTTTGAATGATAAGCCACTCAATGACCATTTTGCATTAAAATGTCTCAAAGTTAAAATTGTGAAACATCAGTATCAATTTCAAAACACCATGAGAGATCTGAAAATACAAGTACTATTATAGAGCACAATTTCTCTTTCAAGAGATTAAAAATATGAGAATGTTTTTGTGTCCATCTGAAAACAACACTATTCCTTTTGCAAGGTAATTTTTTTAAAAACATAGATGAATTTTAAATAGAAGTTGGAAAGACCAAGGAAACTCATCAACTTTGTTAGATTGGAAGGAATAGGCCAATTCGACTTTTATTTTCATCACTTTGAATCTTTTAAGTGTGATATAAATGTGTATTGGGAAGAGATACCCTAGGAAGAATATCGATGGTATGATTAATTGTTCATTATCAACCCAAGCGTTGTTGGTTTTTGGAATACAATTGAATACATTTGCAAAATATGATTAAAATATAAATGTGGTACATAAATTGTTACATTTTTTTTCTTTTCATGAGATTGTGGCCTTAATAAAATTAATGCCAATGTCATTTTGATTAACTTCTTTTCAAGCCTACTTTCAAGTGAGTACCAAATAAGTTGATTTTGGTGTGTGTATTAGTAGGAACCTTTTAGTGTCATTCTATAATGTATATGTATTATTTTATACATAATATGAATATCATATTAATAAAGTTTACCAGGAAACAAACCAAAACAATCATCATAAATCACATCACATGTGACCTTATCTACAAACTGAGGTCTAAAAGAAAATAACACAACACGTGTATGTGATCTATGAAAATGACCCATTTCTCTTCCATTCAACTTCATATTGATGAGGATGAGGGTACATTGGTAATTTCATATTGTCCATAATGGCCTTCACAACCATTATTTTCTACGAATCATTGTTAACTATACAATCCATTGAAAAACAATGTGTGAGGTCGGCATGAGTGAAAACCAAACTGTCATGTCCTCCTTGAATAGGATGATCCACGCCCTGTTAATCCCTAAATAGTCGAAGAGGATTATTATCTGAATTTCTCTCTTTTTCAAGGCATTGAGTACTTATTCTAAGGTTTTTCTATGCTATATTGATATTTGGTTCTTAACAATACCTTGATACCTAGAGTTTGTAGTGGACTACCCTAGGTTTCAATCTCCAAGTATTCTCCTTACCTTTTATATGCATCAAAGTTGCATGCTTGACTCCATATGCTCAAGGAAGATAGATGACATTAGTCCTTTACCATTTGCAAGTGATTCAAACCCTAACCTATCTCTCTCATTGAAATCAATTTGTGTTAGTTTTAGGTTTTGTTGCATGTATATTCATTCCTTTACCATAGCATAACATTTTGCATTATTATCCTAGAATCATATCTAACATTATTTATTGCTACATTATTGCATTTTTTAGTCATTAGGTCTTGGAATCTTGTATTGATTTAAATTAGTTTCATGTTATTTCATTACAACAATCATTAGTTGTTGATTTTTTAGTATTTTATATTACATTTGGCATTTTTTCCATTTACATATTTACTAATTTAGGAATGTTTTATTTTTGTTGTCATAAACTTATTTGTTGAAGTAAGTCATGTTTTATTAAGTTTTAGCAAAAACATATTTTTTTCTTTGATAGTTAGTGTTTTGTGGCCTTTATTAGATCCTTTGGTCATCATAGGTATCTTGCATTGACTTGGAAACACCTTTCACACACACGCATTGAAATTAATTTTCTTAATCCACCTTGTCTTCACTTTACACCTTGACCTTGTTGGTGGTATGTTCAATTAACCAAGATAAGGGGTTTCTATAGCATCATTTTACATTGTTAGGTGATATGAACCTCGAGGGTAATTAATTTCCAATGATTGGTTGATTTTGTCACTCCTTCAAAAGGGTCAGTTATAGATTGTTTTACTTGAGCAATTTTCAATTAAAAGGTAAAGTTGAAGTCTTATAAGTTTGAATCCAAAGTGGATAAAAACCTCCTTAGTTTTCCTTATGTGTTATATATCATGCTTTCTTTTAATAGTCTATGTGTGGAACCTCATGGAAAAGAGACATAAGACATAATACACATAATGGATATGGCACTTCCCTTGATAACAAAGTTCACCCGATGTGGGCTACCTCTCCGGGTCATGCTCCAAATCTTGACTGATTTATTCTCCTTGCTGTAATTATGTCTCTCATTTACAAGTTGTAAGGACAAACTTCCTTTTCAGTGATGGCAACAAGAGATCAAAATGTTATCATGAATGTATACAAGCTTCACAAGTTCTCATGCTCATGAGGCATCCATGATGCTGACATGGACATCATTCCCACATACTCAATACATAAAAAGAGGAAGAATAAAATTTGACCCCCATCATCATGGAGCCATAAAGTGCCTTAGATTTGCTGCTCAGATCCAAGCATGAATATACAGCCCATACAAATATCTTGAAACTACGAGATTTAAAACTGCTTCATTGGCCACTTGTCATGTAAGTGCCACAATTTATCTGTCACATGTTACTAATTGGTTTTATGTGGAAGAAGAGAAGAAAAGAAAAGATAGAAGGAATAATTTGATCTTGCTTCCTTGCGACAACCTCTCCATGCTCCTTTAGACCTGTAACATGCATTCCATGTTGCAACATTTAATTACAAAACAACATAATGAAAACCATGCTTATATTGGCTTCTCCATAACTTAGATTGATGATCTACGGCTCTGTTGCAAAAATAGACATCGCCATTGGATTTGCATCACTGAATTACCTAAAAACAACTATCAAACTGTCTCCATCGGACACAGTCACCTTTATGCCTCCTATGGCCTCTTTGCCCCGACCAATGTGCAACTTTGCATTAAATGCATTAAATTTTATGCATAGAAATGCATGCCTTGTATGGCTTGGGCAGACGGGTGTCCGCTCCTCTCCCTGTGCACTGACGAAAACCACCTTTTAATAAACAACATGGGTAGATGTTCCAAAAAAAGAATTGGCCTAGTTGGTTAGTGTGCATGTGTTAATGCACTAAGGTAGGGGGAAGTTTCGGGGTCAATCCCACGGATCTCCCCATTTTAGTCTTATGTTATAACCGTTGGCATAGTATTTTTCGTTGCTCTAACTATGGCAGATACACTAGATATGGAGGGACCTTTGCTATATTTGGCAGGGTCTCATATATATATATTTTTTATCTTTTGGTCACGGGCCCTCCTTGGGCATTTCGGGGGTGCCACGTGGCACCCTTTAATTGGGCCACGTGGTGCCCAATTATTGGCCCCTGTTGTCTAGTTGTTCACCACATAATTGTTGACTATACCTGCCACTTACTTCCACATCATCTGGTACGAACTGTTGTGTCATATTCCATGTCATCTATATGGAATGCCACATGACATGATCCGATTGGTCCACCAATCGACTCAAAAATTCCAAAACTGGGTGACACATGGTAGCCTCTGGTAGTTCCATGTCATCATGCTGACATCAACATGCCATGTGTCACCTTTCTTCTCTTGCCATATCTGTTTTACAGATTTTGACATYATCCGTATGGATGATGATGTCAGTAGTACGGATGTTGACTCATCCCCTGCTGACTGGGATGGGTTGACCAAACTTTGACCGCAATTATTTTTCAATCCATAACTCTATTTGACAAGCCATTTGAGCCGTTGGAAATCTTGCGATGTGCTCATCGTGATCATGCCATTTTGACTGATTTTTGGGAACTTTAATTTTTTCCCTTTCTCTGCTTGCTAAGGCCATTCTGAGCCTCTTGGGACACTTCTAAAACTTCTATGATGTTCCCTAGATCCATCCAGATCATTAGGGAAGCCTCCCTTGTGTTGTAACTTGATCCTTCACTAAAATGAGGGAAGAAACCACTTAGGTGATAGTGGCGATTACTTCTATATGTTGCACTTAATGTAACGTCCCAAACAAGTGCAATTTTTTTTGTTGTTGTTGAAGCAAGAAGGAAACAATGACAACTATTAAACAACACAACTTGACGATGAGCACAATGCATGCAGATTAGGCAACAAACAACAATGAATCAACACACTAGCACATCATGCAACTGGAAGAAACATGTGATAATCAATAGACTGATGAAAACGACTACCCGCTCGACACAAGAAAGACAATGAATACAAGCTAAAGGAAAAAATCAATAGCCCAACACAGTGGCTTCGACAACCAGGAAATAGAACCTCTACGTCGCACAAAACCCAACGCCTTAAGGAATTACAATACCAAGTACCAACATCCATTACAACAAACAAATGTCCACATCGGGAAACACAAGACTCTGGCTAGGTTATCATTCATGTCTATCCATCAGGGTGCACAATGATCCTCTCATCAGGAATCATGCCGTCACAAGGCGATAGGCATGACAGTAACCATGGCGCAACATAAAATTTCTAGACCCTTTACCCAAGCTAAATTCAACATGCTAGGATACTGAATTAATTGTCTAAACACACGACGACTAGCCCTGTCACCCAATCGAAAAGTCAACAAGATGTAAGGGAATATGAAAACTATAAAATTCATACAACACATTAATTTCCTTGCGCAACCAATCAATCTATACACATTAAAATAATTATTATAAAAAACAATTAGTTCATTGTAACTATTTTCCAATTCCGATATCAAATAAGTATTTTCCTAAGGAGGAATTCACTATCTTTTAAACTGAAACAATAGTAAAAATGGATATCTATGGAATGCAGACAGGATCTATATAATGAATTCGCTATTTACTGGAACACAGATAAAATATCTATCTATATAATCTATATATTGATATTACTGTAATTGTTGTAGTTATTATTGTATTTATTGGTAATTATTACTTTATTCAAATCATAGTCTAATCTATCAAAATGCTATCAATCATTGTCAATATGCTATCATATGACTATGAGTAAAATCGTTGTCAATATACTTATCAATGTGCTATTAATAAAATGGTCATTAGTAAGATATGCTATCACTATGCTATTAATAAAATCACTCTCTATGCTATTAATAAAATCGTTGTCCTTTAAACCATATGATTCGTTGTCCTTTAAACAACATAACGATTTAAACAATCAATTATAACATTTTCTTTTACACATGATTAATAAATACAAAAGAGTTTAGCAAGGAATTAAATTTATATCTTGTTGTCAACAATAATTGTAAATCATTGTCTATAATAAATGGTAAATCATTGCCCATTCCCTACAGGATATCGTTGTCTATTAACACATGCCATTCTAGTCTAATAGATGAAGGAAATATTCCCATACACTATAGGATATCGCCCTCATTCAATCATTAATACCAAAAGGGATATCGTTGTCATACATTGCATACAATAAAATAATTACACCCAACCAATTACACAGTAAAAAATGCAGTTGTTACACATTCACAAACGCCACAATCAATTCGTTGTCATTCAAAAAAAATGTTGCCATACATGAATTCGATGTCATAAAACTACACAACATACAAATCACTATCTAATAATTATGTTTAAGGTGGGATTGAAACTCTAAGAAGAATGGATCATTTCCCAGTAGAACTGTGTAAAATACATGTTAAAAGTGAAATTTAAATGCTAAGAAAATGGATTGATGCCCAGTTCACAAGTTAATTGAATAATGTTGTCCATTAATTTGTTGTGTTAAGTAATTCATTGTCCATTTATTTTTGAACATATATTAATTCGATGCCCAATATATAATTAGTTACAACTAAATACTATTGAATACTAAAATCTCAAATTCCAGAATCGCTCAATCATAGTAATAACCTATCATAGTAATCGCTCAATCAGAAATCATTGTGTAAATTGTTGTTTAGAAAAAGTGAAATTGCTGAAAATTTTGTGGAGTAACTTCTTTGTAATAAGAAAAGAAAACACCCAGAATAAAATCATGGTTAATGAATAAAGTGCTCTCCCAATAGTAGAGGTGGTCTAGTAAGGATATTGATGGGTAAAAGAAACGGGTAAATCGCTATGTAGAAAAGTGAAATCGCTCAAAATTAAAATCCTTGGTAAATGCATGTAAGAAGGAGTTAAAAATTCTATCAACGAACTCTCTTCCAGGTAACATCATTGGGGTAAATTTGTAATCAATTTATTTTAAAAATGTTGTATAGTATATAAAATCACAGTCACTATATATTACAATAACAGTCACTACTTCTTAAAAACACATTAAATATTTACATCGCATTCAAAAAACGTAAATCGTAGTCAAATATCAAACCAAGCACTGAGATTCATCATTAAAATTGCAGAGATGATACCAAAAAATTGTTGGGATTAGTCAATAAAATCACAGAGGTTTACCAATACAGTGTGTGGTGATATGCCAAGCAATCATAGAGATAAGGCGCATAGATGATCAAACAAATCACAGAGGATAATCAATCAGAGATGAATCAACAAAACACAAAGATACTCAGCACAAGAAGGCACAATAATAGTCATTCGACAAGGGATCAATCGAAATGCACAGATATTGATTCACAATAAGGTGCAAGGAATTGAGATTAATCATAAGAGAAAAATGCAGAAATAAGTAAGGGTTGAAAACTGGGCAAAATTTATCCTTCACTTATTATCCATGCACAAGAATGCAGGGCATTTGAATCTATAGGTATTTAAACACCAAAGTGATGACCGTCGATTCAAATCCTAGTCGTCTCCTCAGGCACAAACTAATAACTTAAGGGATAAGGGACGAAAGATAGAAACACAATTTTTCTTCGTAATAATCAATAAAAACAAACACAGAGAAGTCATTGCAATCATAGGCTGGGTTCACCATGGAAAAATAATTCATAATACAACGAGCAAGGGGATTACAAATACCATAGGAAAGCAAGTGCAAGAAATCTCATGGAAATGAAATCTTTAATCGAGCATATAAAAATAACATGCATAAATTAAATTTCATTGCACGTAACAACTTTAATAGGTGTACCTTAGCCCAATGCAAAAGCTATGAGTCGTTGTCCCATGCGCGCTCCATCCATCTCTCGCTTGCCAACCAATGTGACCTCACCAGTACCTCCTAGCCAATGCTAGGCATACTCTTCTTCCCCGTGATCCCCACAAGATGCAATGGGGTCACACACACAATACAGGAGAACTACTAGCACCCATCTCACCTCGCAAGGTCGAGCTACCAATCGTTATCCGAGTTGGGTATCCCAACTCCCACAAGAGAAAGTTCAGTCAAGGTAAAAATTTAGCAGCATAACGTTACACAAAAATATCAGATCCATACTCCTCCTCCTCCATCCTTTTTATAGAGTTTTAAAGTAATCGGTTTACAAAATTCTCATTAAATTTCTTTTTCATTAATTTTAATTATGAAAAACCTCCCCCGTATACATGTCACCCCTCCCCTAGTTACACCAAAAAATCATTTTTATTTATTAATTAAATATTCCTATTTCCCTCACCCACCTAAAATCATTCCTAAAAACACTCCTTGGTGTCCCAATATTCTCTTACAAAACTTAAATGACTTACGCCTTACTTAATTCCTAGTTGAGTTCATAAATAGCAAGTTCCCAAGGTAAGATTCCTTACTAAGACATTCAACTTACTCCTTGGTGTCCCAATATTCTCTTACAAAACTTAAATGACTTACACCTTACTTAATTCCTAGTTGAGTTCATAAATAGCAAGTTCCCAAGGCAAGATTCCTTACTAAGTTAGACATTCATCTTTTTCTTTACGTTTACCCTTTTATTTAAGTTACCCCTTTTTCTTTAAGTTTCCCTCTTTTTCCTTTTTAACTAAAAATTAATTTAGCAAGTGTAGTTAAAACAACCATTTACCCTCTTTTTGTTTTAACTAAAATTAAATTAGCAAAAATAGATAAAAACAACCATTTACCCTCTTTTTGTTTTAACTAAAATTAAATTAGCAAAAATAGATAAAAACAACCATTTGCCTTTTAAAAACTTTAATCCTCCATTATAATTTTGACTTTAATAAATAAATTTGAATTTCTTACCCCCCTTCTCGCTACATGTTTATTTGTTATTATTTTGTTATTATTATTATTATTATTGACCACATGTTCTACTTAGACCTAGATTTTAATTTCACTAGTTTGGGTGACATTTGCGCGACATGCCCTTCAGGATGCACTACATGCTCCAATGGTGCCACTCACCTCTTTACTGAATTTGGTAAATATCAAACCCCTGGATTCAATACTCCGCCAGGTGATCTTGTGCGAGACTAAGGGCCTCTAAGGAATAATCCCCCTGCCTTATTGATCGCCCCTTAGAATCATCGTGAACGACTGTTACAGTCTTCCCTCATGGCATTGTGGGTCTTCTTGAAATAGGTAATCGTTAGCCTACAGTTCGAGCCACGACGGGAGTGCTAGTAGACTGTGGCAGGGTTGTTGCCACACCTCTCCCTCAAGTCTTTGGTTGTCTTGCATGACCCCTCTACTCCACATGTGAGTCTGCTCAACAAGATATCGTAGCCTACATCATCAACGAATCATGTCAGCAATAATAATCAATCATCATAACATCTAATCATATGTACATATGGCATATCAACAAAAATCAAACCCCAATAGTTAACTCCCTGACTCGATCCAGAGTCCAAGAGGTTTCATCGATGTCTATGCATCCTCAATGTCCAAAGTCCTGCACACTTAGGAGAACCTAGTCAATAGCACATGTTTATGTAAATACAACCAAAATAACATATCATCATATCCATAATATATCATAATCATAATCAAACAAACAATAGTATAATAATTCAGATCACTTGCAAGCAAGTTTCCTCAAAGAATAAGTTTCTGCAGTGCGTGCAAGAGCGAGATGTTACATACACCCCCTCTTGGTTTAAACTTCATCCTGAAGTTTCACAGTATATAAGTGTCGAAATGATGTGTATCGCAGTATCATAAGTCTATCTATCAAACATAAAGGGAAACTGATGGCACATATCATATGCGTTGTGCCAGGTTGTTGAGTGTGGACTATAGTTGTCCCACTAGACCTTGACCTAATCTAATGTTCAACGTCGTAGTCGTCGAATGTGATGGTCCAATATGCAGATTGGCTCAGTCGTGAGCACACCCTCGTCAGATACCTGCAAGGAACTCAAGTCAATAACATCTGTAGGATCACTAATATAATGTCTCAAAACATTATGGTCCCCTTCCTTTCCACAATCTCGAATGGTCCCATGAACCTAAGAGATATTTTACCGCCCTTTCCAATCTTTATCAAACTCTTATGTGGTTTCACCTGGAAGAAGACTCTATCGCCAACTTCGTAACTACGGTTGACATGATGCACATCGACATATCTCTTATGCCGATCCTACGCTTCCTTGATCCTTTGCCTTATTTTTTTCATTTGATATGCAAATTCTACCAGTGGCAATAATTCTTCCCAACACTTCTATTGGTCCATAACGTACATACGCAACATGTCCTCCAAGATTTGGTTTGTTCTTTCGATATTCCTGTCAGTCTCTGGGTGATACATGGTACTAAAGTTAAGTTGGGTTCCCAAGGCCTCTTGGAAACTAGTCCAAAATAGTCCAATAAACACTGATCCTCGATCGGATATAATCCTCTTCGGCATGCCATATAGACTCACAATATCGCTAATGAAAACTCTAGCTATGTCAGGTTCCTGATACGTTGTATGCAAAGGATTAAAATGAGCACTCTTCTTCAGAGTGTCGACTACCAAAAAAAATGAGTCACGTCTCCTTGCCGTCAGTGGCAATCTAACAATGAAATCCATTGAAATGACCTCCTATTTCGATTATGGAATAGTGTGTGACTATATTAATCCTTCTGGATGTCTATGTCCAGCCTTCACCTGCAGACATTCTAGACATTTTGCCACACAGTTGACTATGTCTGCCTTCATTCCTTTCCAAAATAACAAGAGTTTAATGTCTTCCCTCATCTCCATGACTCCTGAGTGAGCCATGTGCACGGCTTTGTGAGCCTCGTTTAGGATCAAACTCCTCAACTCGTCATTGGGTGGTACGTAAATTTGATTTTTAAATCTCAATAATCCATCATCGTCAAATGTAAATCCTTCAAATATTGATACCATCATTGTGTTTTGTCTGATAAAATCCTTGGCCTCCTTGTACTAGTCATCGTCGCATTGTAAAGTTAGAATATTTTCACGTAGATTCGTCTGAAGAGGCATCACCGAAAATATATGTGGTCTCCAACTCAACGCATCCACCACTTTGTTCATTGTACCTTTTCTATAAGTAATATTGAAATCATACTCACTAAGAAATTCCGACCAACGTCGTTGTCGCGCGTTCAAGTGGCTTTGTGTAAAGATGTGATTTAGTCCACAGTGGTCCATTTTTAGTTTGAATTTCCTTCCAATAAGGTAGTGTATCCAAACTCTCAAGGCATATACAATAGCTAACAACTCCAAATCCTGTGTTGCATAGTTCTCCTCATGCCTTCTCAACTTTCTCGAGATGCAAGTGATCCCTCGACCATCTTGCATCAAGACTCTGCCTAAGACTTCCTTGGATGTGTCAGTGCATATCAAGAAGTCTGTGTCCATGTCTGGGACCTTTAGTATCAGTGTTGTTGTCAACAACTCCTTGAACCTTTGAAATGCTTCCACGCATTTCTCGGTCCAAACTAACTTCTTGTTCTTCTTCTGCAATTCCATGATCAGATTTTCTATCTTTGAAAAACCCTCGATGAACCATCGATAATATCCTGCTAAACCCATGAAACTACACACTTCGGGGACATTTGTCGGCACAAGACATTCAATAATAGCCTCAACCTTTGTTGGATCCATGACGATACCTTATCTAGAGATGACATGCCTTAAGTAGTGAATCTTCGATTGATAAAATGACCATTTAGACAATTTCCCATATAATTCAGTCTCTCACAGACACTGTAGTACCAAGCGCAAGTTCTCATCATGCTCCTCCATCTTCCAAGAGTAAATCAAAGTATCGTCAATGAATACTTGGATGAACTTGTCCAAGAACTTGTGGAACACCCCTTTCATCAAACTCATAAATACCCCTGGGGCGTTCGTCAGTCCAAACGGTAAAATAGTAAACTCATAATGTCCAAACCTCATCTTAAAGGCGGTCTTAGGGACATCATCCTCCTTTATTCGTAACTGGTGATACCCTGATCTGAAGTCGATCTTTGAAAACACCGTTGCACCCTTCATCTGATCAAACATATCATTACTCCTTGGAAACAAATACTAATACTTGATCGTTGCCTTGTTCAATTGACAGTAGTCAATGCAAATTCTCCATGACCCATCCTTATTTTGTATGAAAACAATAGGTGCACCCCATGGTGACACACTTGGACGTATAAGTCCCAAGTCCAAAAACTCCTTCAGTTGCATTCTCAACTCCTGTAACTCCGGGGTCGACATCCGATAAGGTGTTCTTGTTATCAGTTCAATCCCTGGTTTTAGGTCTATCATAAATTCCAAATCCCTCTTCGAAAACATCCCATGTAACTCCTCAGGGAAGACTTCCACAAACTCTCTCACCACCAGAAGGTGTTCTATTCCTTCCTCTACTCCCTTCTCATTTAACGCAAGGATCGCATAAAGATTACATCCCTTTCACATGCTCTTTTGTAGCTAAAAGTAAGAGATGAACCTTATGGAGACTCCCTGGTTTCAACCTACAATCACGTGTCTATGTCCCTCATCATCGACCAAGCTCAACCGTTTCATCTTACAATTGAGTATCGACTCATGTGATTCCAGCTAGTTCATATGGATCACGTCGTCATAAGATCCTAAGATCCTAAGATCGTGACGTGCAGTTTGTCCCTAGTGACAAACTCTCCCAGTTTAAGGCTACAACCCATAGCCTTCCCACCAAACTTATGTTTGGCTCCATATTCCATTTCTACAAATCTAAAATAATCTTGTTCGACTGCCTTTACCTTAATTCATTTTAGCACTGCACCAGAAATGAAATTCTTGGTAGCACCAGGATCTATCAAAATACTAAGGGTCTAGTCAATGAAAGTACCTGATATCTCAAGCACAGTCGACTAGTACTCTTCCTGGAAGTTATTCACTGCTGCATGAATCCAATGGGCCTTTCCCAAATCTCCCATGGTAGTGGGTCCGAATGATCCAGATTCTCTAGTCCTCTCGGTAGTCGCCCTCGTAATGTGGCTCCCCACATTTCCAACATCCTTTCTTCGATCTAGTATTCCTAGTACCCGAAGTAGAAGCTGACGACCCACCTACCTGGAACCCTAGTCTGTTCTTCTGAATAGGCCCAAACTGTTGTTGTTGTGGTTGACGTTGTTGTTGATGTTGTGGTCCTCGGTAAAGAGTCCGCTGCTACGATGCTAGTTGTTGCGGTGTAGTGAAAGTGGATCCTCTCTGGAAGCCACGATGTCCTGGTGAATGTTTAGTCGATATCTGATGTTGCTACACACCAGATGACACCTACCCCGCAGATCTCGTTGGAGTCCTGCTTTGAAACTCGTTGATAAGATCCTCCTCTGCTATGAGGGCATTCTGGACAAAATCATGCAAGGTATGAGGTATCAAAATCCTAACCTTTGTACGAATGTTGACATTAAGGCCAAACTAAAAAATTTTGACCTTACGTTTCTCGGTATTCATGTGTGGAGCATATAGAAGAAACTCCATAAAATGGGCCTTGTACTCAAGCACCATACGACCGCTCTGTCGCAAGGCATTGAACTCATTGAGTTGACACTCAATGGATTCCTCCGATAGATACCTCTCTCGAAATTGTTCCTCGAACATTCCCATGACATGTCTTCGACGACCATGTTCAATTGTGGCAGGAGCATCTTCCACCGTAGAAGAGTGCTCCCCTTTAGTTGAAGTACTACCATGTGGACCTTCATTTTGTAGGTATATTCACAAATTCCAAAGCACATTTCCATATTCTCCAACCATGCCTCGATGGCTATGCCTTTCGGGGCACCAAAGAACTCGATAAATTTGACCTTCTCGAGTTTGTGATGAATACTACTAGTGCCGATTGGAGTGTGCGGTGGACTCTTAGGGGGTGTCGATGCCCTGGAATCATCTCTATCCAAATGGATGACTAGTGCCTCATAAATCTGGTGAAAGGAACTCATCATCTCAACCACATCACCCACAACTATCTGTTCTTGCTTGACAACTTGCTCTTCTCCCTGGGAGTTAGATCCCTCAGGCATGGATGCTATTGGGGGCATCGTGCCTCCTCCCCAAGCACCCTGTTGTCTGCCTCCGTGATGTCCTCTAACCATGATTACCTACACGAATATAGATTAGTTTAATTAATAACATTATAATCAATATAAAATCAACGAAAGCTGTAGTGATCCCAAGTCACGGGTCGAACCCCCTCTGATAGCATATGTAACGTCCCCATCGTTACGAATACAAGCAACACAAGCAAGTGCATTTTTATTTTTTTTGAAGCGGGAAGGAAACAACGACAACTGTTAAAAAACACAACGCACACAGCTCAAACAACAGAAAAAAATGACTCAACACACTAGCACATCATGCAACTGGACGAAACATGTGATAATCAATAGATCGATGAAAATGACTACCCACCCAACACAATAAAGACAACACCTACAAGCTAAAGGACAACATCAACAACCTGAAACAGTGGCTTCGATGATCAGGAAATAGAACCTCTACGTCGTGAAAAACCCAAAGCCTTAAGGCGTTACAATACCAATTACCAACATCCATTACAACAAACAAATGCCCACATCGGGAAACACAAGAATCCGAGCAGGTTATCATTCGTGTCTATTCATCAGGGTGCACAATGATCCCCTCATCAAGAATCATGTCATCACAAGGCAATAGGCATGATAGTAACTATGGCACAACATAACATTTCTCGACCCTTTACCCAAGATAAATTCAATGTGATAGGAGACCAAATTAATTGTCTAAACACATGACGACTAACCCTAGTACCCAATCGATAAGTCAACAAGATGCAAGGGAATGTGACGGCTATAACATTCATACAGCACATTAGTTTCCTTGCGCAACCAATCAATATGTACACATTAAAATAATTATTATAAAAAACAATTAGTTCATTGTAACTATTTTCCAATTCCAATATCAGATAAGTATTTTCCTAAGGAGGAGTTCTCTATCTTTTAAACTGAAACAATTGTAAAAATGACTATCTATGGAATGCAGACAAGATCTATTTAATGAATTCTCTATTTAATGGAACACATATAAAATATCTATCTATATAATCTATATATTGATATTACTGTAATTGCTGTAGTTATTACTGTATTTATTGGTAATTATTACTGTATTCAAATTGTTGTCCAAAATGCTATCAATCTCTGTCAATATGATATCATTTGAATATGAGTAAAATCGTTGTCAACATGCTTATCAATATGCTATTAATAAAATC
>SNQJ01S0000360.1:428490-455786 GCA_010110895.2 Picea sitchensis
AGTCCTCTAACTGGAATCTCTTAAGCATATCCTTAACATATTTAGACTGATGGATAAAGACTCCCCTTGTGGACTATATTATTTGTAATCCAAGGAAGAAATTTAGTTTGCCAAGCATAGACATTTCAAATTCTTGTTGCATCATCATAACAAAGTCTTCACTCATTTTTATATTATTATTACCAAATACGATATCATCAACATACACTTCCACAATGATCAAGTTATTACCATCAATTTTGCAATAAAGATTGTTGTCTTCCCCCTTTTGGGGCCTTGTTTTTGTAAGTAAAAGTCTAGCCTTGCATACCATGCTCTGGGTGCTTGTTTTAATCCATAGAGTGCCTTCTTTAATTTACAAGGATAGTCTCTTTTATTGGTTATTTGGAACCCATCTAGTTGCTCAATATAGACTTCCTCTTCTAAATTTCCATTGAGAAATGCTGATTTGACATCAATTTGGTACACTTTAAATTTTTTGTAGTTGGATAAAGCTAAGAACATCCTAATTACCTCTAATCTAGCTACAGGTGCAAATGTTTCTTCATACTCTACTCCTTCAACCTGAGCATAACCTTCATAGTCTACTCCTTCAACCTAAGCATAACCTTTGCATACTAATCTGGCTTTGTTCCTGATTACTTGCCCATCTTCATTCATTTTATTTTTATATACCCATTTAGTCCCAATGACATTTTTATCTTTTGGTCTAGGAACTAGTTCCCAAGTTTGATTTCTTTCAATTTGATCCAATTCTTCATTCATAGCTTTAATCCAGTTCTCGTCTTTACATGCCTCTTTGATTGAACTTTGCTCAGTATGTGACAACAATGCTAATTATGTTTGATACAGTAGTTGTCTTCTTGTTTGCACTCCATCATTCATATCTCCAATAATTAGTTCTTCGGGATGATTTTTTTGAATAATTCTTGAGGTTGTATTTGTATATCTTGTTGGGAATTCTTCTCTTATATCTCCATATTCACTATCTTCTTCACTTTCACTAGTATCCATATCATCTTCTTCCCTTTCTTTTTCATTCTCTTCTACTTCTTCTAGTTGTGTGATGAATGTCTCATCATCATCTTCATCTTTATTTTTAGTTATCGTTTTTAGATCATCCACTTTGAAATCTGAAATTTCAACAATATTATGTGATCTAAGATTGTAGCATCTGTATTCCTTCTTGTTTGAAGCATATCCAAGAAAAATACCTTCATCAGATCTGGCATCAATTTTTCCAAGACTCTCATCTAGTCTTTTGATGTAGCATTTACTTCCAAACACTTTGAATTATTTCACTGATGGAGCTCTTCCAAAACATATTTCATAAGGAGTTTTATCACTATTAAACATTAGTTGACCTCTGTTCAGTATGTATACATCCATGCTTACAACTTCCCTCCAATATCCATCTAACAATTTTGCTTCATTGATCATAGTCCTTGCATCCTCCTGAACTGTTCTGTTCTTTCTTTCAACAATCTTGTTTTGTTGAGGTGTTCCAGCATCAAAGAATTTCCTTTTTATTCCATGAGTTTCACAGAAGACATCAAAATATTTTGAGGTGAATTCACCACCATTGTCTGATCCAAGACATTTGATTTTTGTCTCCCTTTCATTTTCAACAAGGATTTTAAAGGCTTTGAATTTGTTGAGTGCTTTTGATTTTTCCTTGAGAAAACATATCCAACTCATTCTAGTAAATTCATCAATGAACAACATAAAGTAAGACTCTCTTTGTAGACTCTTGGTCCTCGTAGGTCCACATATGTCAGTGTGAACATTCTCTAAAGGTTTAGAGGTTGTGTATTCTTTTGTTTTGAACCTTACGCTAGTTTGCTTCCCTAGTTGACAGTGTCTACACATAACATTTGAGGGTTTTATGATTTTTGGCAAGTTTCTTACTGCACCAAGGTTGTTGACTTTCACAATATTGTCAAAGTTAATATGCCCCAACCTCCTATGCCATAGCCAACTTTCATCTATAGAATTTATATGACACTCCTCATTCAATTTTTCATTTAGTATATATACATTTTCAGGAGTTCTAGGAGCAGTACCAACTAATTTTCCTGTGTCTTCTCTCCTAATCTCACATTTTTTGGAATCAAAGATGCAGAAGTATCCATGATCATAGGTTTGACTAACACTTAATAAACTAGGCTTCAATTTATCAACAAGTAGTACATTTTTAGCTTTGTCTTTTCCCAAGCTCATAGTGCCTTTTCCAAGTATGTTACTTGAAGCATTATCACCAAATGTAACTTTACCTTTTTGTTTCTTTAAGTCTAAAAACTTATCCTTGTTACCTATCATATGTTTCGAGCATCCACTGTCAGCATACCAGAGATCCTTTTCATCTTGAGTTTTTAGGCCAATAAGACATTCCATTTTTGATGTTTTTACTCTCCAACGTTTCTTCTTCTCTCTAATGAACTTGGGTTGTTCTGAGATTTCCATTAGTCTGCAATTAATGGCTTTATGTCCATGGTTATGACATCTGAAGCATTGTAAGTCCCCTTCTTGTAGAGGTTCAAAGGGGTTATAGTTTCTACTCTTAACTCGATTTGTTGCTTGTTTATCCTTAAGGATATAATTCTTAACCTTTAGATTTTTCTTTCTATATGCTCTACAACTTATAACTTTGTGTCCAAAATTAGAGCATGCAAAGCAATAACCAGGAAAAATGAGAGGATACCTGTTTTGGTAGAACTTGTTTGGTATTGTCTTGCCTTCTTTCCTGATGGGTGGAGGTAATGTTCTGGAGTTCTGATCATTACTTATCTTCTCTTCATTTTTCTTCTTGAATGTACTGCGAAGAGCATCTTCTTAAGATTTTGAGTTAACATGGATTTCCTTTTGAGAATAACCTATTCCATTTTTATTTCCAGAATCCATTTACGTTTTAATAATCTTATCTAATATTTTAGAGCTATTTTCATATTTTGTTTGAATGATTTTTACATCCAGCTCCTTTTTCAGATGAACTATTTCTGCCTCCATCCTTTCAAGAGTTATTTTCTTTTCTTCAAGATATTTTTCCAGACTTTCTTCAATCTTATTTGCTTCTAAGATTTGTTTTTTCAGATTGTTCATTAGTTTTTCCATCTCCTTTTCTTCTTGTTCATATTTTTCTTTCTGTTCAACTACAAAACTTTTCAACTAGCTATATTTGGTTTTGTATTTTCTTAATTCATCTAAGTCACTGAGAAGTTCTTCCTCCATATTAACTTATGCTTCATCTTCTAACTCTTTCTCATGTTTATTTTTTTCTATTTCAATAGATTCTTCAAAACCTAATAAAAGGACTTCATCATCATCAGATTCATCATTGTCACTAGACTATGACGAGCTGTTGTTTTCTTCTTTTGAGTAGAAATTATTTTTCCCTCTTGTTTTTTCTGGTATTCTTTTTTTTTTGTTTTCTTTCTCTTTAGGGTCCTCCTTGGGATAAATGACCAAATTTGCCACAATTAAAACATTTGAAAGGAAGATTGCCTTTGTACTTCCCTGATCCTTTCTGAAGTTTTCTAATGAATTTGACTTCTTCCACATCATATTATTCAAGATGACAAGATTGAGGTTTTTTCTTCTGATTTATCTTTGTCTTGAATGCTTTGAAAGTTGTTTCGTCTTTTGTTGATTTATTATTTCTTGTTCTCATCTCATATGCTATAAAAATTCCATGGATCTGGTCAACTGTGAGTGATATTAGATCGGATCTATCTTCAACTGAGGAAATATTTGCATCATATCTCATCGGTAATGACCTTAGTATTTTTTGCACAATGGGTTTATCTATAACTTCTTCTCTTGCTGCTCTAATTGAGTTGACCACTTCATATACCCTATGAAAGTACTCAACAATATTTTCTTCTTCTTTCATTTTCAAGTTTTCAAATTGAGTTCTATAGGTCTGTAGTTTGGCTTCCTTGACTTTGTCATCTCCTTCATATATGGCCTCCAATTTGTCCCAAATTTCTTTGGCCGATTTGCAATGCATAAATTTCACACATATAGAGTTAGTCAACCCTGCTAGAATACCATTAACTGCTCTAGAGTTATCATTATAGATTTTCTTTCCTCCAGAGTCTTTGGGTGGAGTAGTTGGTGCAATGTAACCATCTACAACAGGTTGCTAGATATCAAAACCAAGAGCCAACATGAATTTTTTCATTCTTATTTTCCACAGAGCATAGCCTTCTCCATTGAACAATGGTGCTTTGTTGTTAGACATTCCTTCTTGTTGATCCATCTTCAGGATCTACCTTCAAGTTTGTTAGACTATGCTGAAGGAACCTTCTCTGATACCAATTGAAGGATTATATCCTATCACTGAGAGAGGGGGGGTGAATCAGTGACACAACAATTATATCATTTTTTTTTTATTAATGAAAACAAAATTTTGACAAAGTATTTTATCGTGGAACCCAAATGGGAAAACCACAAACTCTTTTCTATTAATTGCAAAATTTGTTTTACATGTTACATAAAAGAAATATGTACTTCCTCTTTGATCAACACCAACTGATCAGGATGCACCCACACCCTAGTTTACCAACACCAACTCGTAGGAGGCTACGACCCCTTGTTTAGTTAGCTACAACTGACAAGGAATCACAAACTCCCTCTGCAGGCACCAACCTACCCTTACCCCACCCAACCACCCTTAATGCATAGGTATTATCTTTTCTTCCTGGAATCTGCTTCAGCTTTTGATCTTCTTTTCTGGACTCTTCTCACCATTTTTTCTCGTTTATATACTCTTCAAACAGGTGTGAAATTTAAAACATTGTGTCCCTTTATTTGAACCATTGTACCTTTTCATTTAAAATAATAATTAAACTTTAATTAATATTGTTTTTCCGTTTTATTCTTTATTCATATTTTCATGATTTATTCTCTTTTATTCATGAGTGTGTATCAGTTCATTTTTGTCATGAGTTGATCATAGACATGGATTGACTCATTAGATCGTACTCATGTTACTGTTGCATTCTCAGTTCACCAACATACCATATTCGATCATTTATCGATTCTATGTATTGTTCTAGTGTAACTCTCTATCAATTGAAATCTATATGAGGCAATCCCTTCAAACCATTTCATATGACCGTGCCATACAAAAACATGGGATTTATTAACTATAGTGATATCCCTTTAAAACTCTTATAGCATATGACCAACAATGGTGACCAAGTGCTAGAACGAACACACGCTTTGAGCGCTTTATTAGAGTCAACGATCGTGATTTAATCACCCACTGATATGGATGGTTGTCGGGATTTTGGCGCCTCTTATTGTGACATAACTTGTTGACATCACTTGTTGACGTGTCACAAGCCTATTAGTTGCCATGTGTCATTCATATTCATGATTTTCATGTACCTGAAATGATGTATCAACTTGACACTTGTCAATGTATTACTGTTCCATGTGTCCTTGCTAACGTGATTCACTGACCCACGACCCTGATCCAACGGTCCTCATTGTGTACTCCAAATCAATGGTCCTTATCTTATCGCGATTTCACGTTTCGACATTCTTGTGATGAAGGGTCTCGATACTCCATGTCGCGATCTCTGAAATAGATCTTGGCTGCACTAGATCCTTCCCTTCTCAGGACCATCGGTGGTGACCAGGGGCCAAGCCAGAGGAGTGCATCACAATTTTGCATATCGCAAACTCCTAATATGAGTTTCCTCACTCGAAGATCGCAAAAATCTGAAAATGCTTCATGATAGATCAATGGTCCATAGCCTCGATGATCTGACGGTTGACGGGGTTTCAACACTTTGAACTCATAGCCTCTTTATCTCACTTGTCGTATGCCTCCACATTGAGATGATCTGATGGCTGATGGGAATCAAGTTTAATCCGATGGTTGTTGAGGCTCTCGAAGCATATCAACGGTCGTCAACTTTCCTTGATCTAATGGTCTGGATCTAATCACGATTTATGCTTTGGAATTTCATAGGTTAGGGCACCTCCCTTCTTCCGACTCTTGATTTCCCGATAATTGATATTCCACTCTCGTCAGATCGATGAACCATGTCACTCCTCATTTTTATCTTTGGATCTAACAATCCACATCACTCCTCCTCCTAAGATTTGGAGTTTGAATGAGTTTAGAGCTTATCCTCCTTGTAGCTATGATGGATCTAACAGACCACAACTATTAGCTCTTGTCCTCTCCAACGCTCTCTATCGTCCATCGAGATTATTGATGGCTCCTTGCTCTGAACTCGACGGTCACGATCCTTTTACAATTTTCAATATCATGGTCAACCTCTTGATCGGACGGATACTAAGCTTCGAACTCTGATCAGACAACTGCTAAGGCCTCTCACCATTTCTGCGTATTGATCAACTATTCAGTCTTTTTACTCATCCCGACGAAATCTCTACAATATGTTCTTCCTTTAGAGCTTGATCATTGAATCATTGTTGTTCCTATTGTGATCAACAATAGTCACAGTTTCCTCTCTGTGTTATTCCTTATGAGATTTGATCTTTTTATTATTCGCTTCCCCTGTTCTTTCTTTCGATCTCTACACACAATTTGACATCTTCTTTTGACTGATATTCTGTTGACATCAATGACAATCTTATTTGATGTACTTCATCATTATAGATCATCACTTCGACTGTTGACATCAATGACAATATTTCCAACATTAGAAAGAAACCAAAATGGCCCAAGCATTGATATTTATCTTGGAGTATGATTTCATAGTATGTATGTGTCCAAAATGGATAAGATAATCAAGAACATAGAGAAATTGAAATGTCCTAGCCATTGATATTTATCTTTTAACATTTTTGCATATTTTATGTGTCTTTGTTATCATGGATGATTTTAAGGATGGAAAATTATTTTAACATGTAGAAACATTGGCGAATCTTAATAATCCTTCATATGAAAACTATAAAATGTTTGGCGATATTTTTGTAAAAATATTCAAATTTCTAATGATATTATATAGTTTGTATAAAATTTTGGCGATTTTTTAAGGTTAATTTTTTTTATTCTTTAGAATTTGGGCGAATCATTTTTAGAATAGCGAATATTTTTTTGGGAAAACCATGGAAAATTATCCCATGAGCGAAATTTAGCCCCTAAAATCATCATTGTTTGTTATCACCCAATATAGTACTTGTGAAAAGACTTCACAAGATTCTTGACTACTGTAACATATGGAAGTATTTTCCACTGTCACCTAGGAAATCATATCTCTCATTTTAGTGAAGCGTAGAGATCCAACATAAGGGAGGATTTCCTAGAAAACTCAAAGGATCCTATAGAAAATTTAAGGCAAGTCTACATCCCCTCTTGATTACTTCACTATTTAGGTTGAGGTTCAAGGCAAGGTCAAGGTGAATTAAACAAAGAAAATTAAATGTTCATATGTGAGGGGTGTTCTAATATAGTCAATGACCAATAAATTCTATGAAACACTAGATATCAAAATAAAATAAAAGGTTGTAGTAAATTTTGAGTAAAATATGATATAGTTCAACATGTAATATGTTTATAACAACAACAAGTAAACAATCATAAAATTTGCATGAATGCAATGAAAGATAAGCTAAAGGATAGAATAAATACCAACGAACCATTAACTAATTATTTTTAAAATTAAATGCCATGAACATTTATTAAGTATATGCAATATGTTAAACCCTAATTGAAGAAATGCAATTAACACAACAATGAATTATGTTAGAGGTGATTCTAAACAATAAATGCAATGTGTTAGGCTAGGGATGATGGTGAATGAAGATGCGATGAAAAGGTCCTAAAACTAACATAGGACGTTGGGAGGGAGAGAGAGAGCTAAAAATAGGGTTTAAATCACTTGTAATAAGAGAAATATTTCATATTAAATCCTTGGGCATATGGAGTCAATGCAAATTCAATGGAGGATGAACAGAAAAACAAATCTCAAGGATCAAATTCTAGGGTTGTACGAACGCAAGCCTAGGTCTAAACCTTTAGGAAGAAAATATAGGGGGATGTACAATCACAATCCCTAGATGTCATGCCATGTCTTCTATGATTTCTGACAAGAGATCAAGGTGGAAAATATCTCAAACCCTATAGTTGTATAATCATAAGATCTACAATTTAACCAATAAGGGAAATTATAGGGGGATGTTAATCACAAGCCCTAAATTTAATCTTATATGCTTCAACAAGATTAATATGAATGAAAACATGGAAGGGGATGCACAATTACAAGACTTCTTAGGTTTTCAAAAAAAAAACTATCTAAGGAGAACAAGATAAAATGCAACTTATCAAAAATTTGATAGCGAATCTACTTAGAACACCATGAATAAATCACATATGCTTGGAAATAACACTTATTATTCAATTCTCTATTCATGAAGGAACCATATAACATGAATCATCTACCAAAATAAAACAAAAATCCACAAGATTACTATAAAGAGGTGTGCATAAGTGTTTCATGATGAGAAATAAGTAAAATAATAGAAGAGAAGTGATTATCCACAAGTGTTTTTTATGATTTTGAAGTGAGGAAATACTATCCTCTTTATATGAGGAAACCCTAGGACCTTACTTCTTTAAAATTCCCTAAAAATCCAAATATACATGATAAAAGGTAGATAGGTCTAGGTTGACCCCAAAATAGTCTCCAACATAATAAGTACAATGATAATACATCAAAATGTCACCCTATAAGATGACACATGTGTGTGTATATTCCAAGGTGAGGGTGATGTCATCTCCTCCAAAAGTGAAAAAGCCTGCAAAGGCTGTGTCTTATCCAAAAGGTGTAAAGAATCAAGGCTCACATCCCCTTGCCAAAAGGTCATGTCTCATCATCAATACATGCCAAATCATCATCATAATTGTTAGAACGTCCCAAGCAACATCGAGTCACCATCATGCATGATATCATAATCAACAAGAGAAATGTCTAAGGGAAATGTGAACGTCTTGTATGAAGAGGGATCCATCATTCCTTCCAAGGTGTTTCGAATCATCTCCAAGTGAAACATCATCAAATAAAATGCTAATGAACTCGGGGGGTGCACTATCTAGCCTATGGGGCTTCCTTGCCTATCAATGGTACATCATCTTGTATATGCAACATCCAAGATATTTTTTCCAACATTCAAGGCCCAAGAGGTGTGGGGAGGTTCCTCAAGGCATGAAAAATCATCAAAAGAGGTAGTGTTTTCATATTTGATAATCTTCTCCCACTCCTAGAATATACTTGAAATCTCTTCGACATGAGTCTTCACCTGTGTGCTCTTCTCTGTAACAGACTCCACAGTCTGTGATGTGATGTGATCCTTCAGTATTTATTCATCATCCAGCCTAATTTTTTCCATCTATACTTTGGATGAATCCATATCTGTCAGTATCCTCTCTACACCTTCCTGCAATGGCTCCAACTGATACTACCTCAACTGCTTCACTACTTATACATTTTTTAGTTATGTTTGCAAGTTCTTTAACTCTTGTGTGCTCCTCGGCATCTCCTATATGTTCATTTCCTTATGATTTTGCTTTAAATCCTACATGGTTGTGTTGACTCCTTCTTCCTTTTGTTCCAATGCTTGCAACTTTTTGTCCTCTTGTAGACTTGTCCATAGTTTCATGCTTCTGTCGTATAACTCTGTAACTTCCTTGATACTCTACATCATGTTCTCCATGTGCCTTGCCACATCCTTCTCTATCCATGATCTAAATTTTGGTGGTGTTCTTGGATGTAAAAGTTCCATCAAGTTTGTGATATGGTTCTTATAGTTCTCCATGGCTTGTTCTATTCTTCCAATATTATCTTCTATTTGTAAATGTTCCCCTTCCTGCGCGCTAGCAGGAATTGACTTGAAGATTTCTTCTACGTGTTGCTCTATCTTTCCAATGTGTTGCTTGGCTTCCTCCTCCTTAATTTATATCTCATGGATTGTTATCTTTAGGGTGTCCCTTATGTACTTAGATACTTGTATCTCGGTTGCATCTTCACATGCTCTTAATTGAATATCCTATTCTATGATTACTTGAATTTTATACAATGCTTTGGTTGGGACCTTGGCCAGTGCCAAGTACAAGTGATCAATGTCTTTCACAACCTTCTGCGTCATCTCCTCATCTATCTATAGCATATCCTGAGTGATAACAAAATTTTCACTACATGACACTATAATATGGACTGTCTCCCATGGAGGCATTGTCTTTTCATGAATAATCTGTTGTGGTTGTTCCCCTTCCTTCTGTTGCAATTTTTTCTATTGTAGTTGTGCCAATGTCTCTTTAACCTTTGTCATATTTTTAATGAGCTCCTCTCTTTATTCTCAGCATCATCCCATGAATCTTCTGGGAGGTCCTGCACTTTCTCAACGACCATATTTGAATCATCCTCTATCAGGGTTAACTCAGAGACACTCTTGTGTGATTTCATCTTCTTTATTTGTATTTATTCATGTAGGAATTTCCTCTTCATCGTCAGAGTTTATATTTACGCTGAAGTTTGGTATTTCCAATTCTGGTATATCACCTCCTACGAGTTCCTCCTAAGTGAGAACATTCATATCCTTTTGTGATCCTTTGTTTCCTCCTTCTATGTGACCTTATCCTGTGTTGTTGTCTTTTGAGTAGTCTTTTGTCTAGGTTTTCTCACTGTCACACTTCCTCTTATATCTTTTTCAAGCTCAACAACCTTCCTTGTATTATCTATTGGACTATTTGATTTCTGTGATGTGACAAATTATACTGGTTGCTTTCATTTTTGTCCCTTCTTTATGGCCACCATATTTCCACTCATCTGGTCAATATTTCATGGCCCATTAGAATTCCTCTCCAGTAACACATTACCTCATCTGTAACCAATTATTCTTTGGGTCCCTTTTTTCCTGAATCTATACATTGTGTCTCGATACTTGAAACTTTGCTATGTGTTTGTATTCCTCCAACACTTTTGGTGTTATCCTCCATGTCTCAACCACCTTTTCTTGTATTTCCTCAAAATACATCACAAATGTGATAAAATTATCCTTTCTTGTCTTTGCATCTGATCTGTGCCACAAAGTTGTGTATTTTTATACGCGACACTTTTCCCTCCTTTGGAAAAATACATTGTATTTGGGGTGTCCCCAACCCACCAATAATATGAGTGTTATCAACCATGAATAGTGGAACTATGTTCCCAAATCTTGTGTTCCTTGGTAGTCATCCAAAAATAGATTCAACAAGTATGGTTCCTAGCTTAATAAGATTCCTTTCATGCACTATGCGACTACTGCTACGATGCCTGTTGGTGCTTCCTCTTTGCGACACTTCCTCAATAATATGCATTCAATTAAATTGGTTTCCAATCTTGTCGCAGGTTCAATGATATTCTTGATTATTAACCCTCTTGACCCCCTATTTGTATTAAACTTCTTCTTCATTTCTTCAGCCATAACCTTCTCCTTAGTCTTTTCATGTACATATTTCTCTAGCTTTTATCCATTACTTGGAAGACCTGTAATATATTCAATCAGATCCACATCAATTGGCACTGGTTTATCCATCCACAAAACACCTCCATGTACCAAGGCTAGCAATTGTTTGACACAATTATTAACATCTTTACCCCTTCCAAAATGTGGAATTTCTAATAAGTTCATTATTCTTGTATTGTACAATCCTGTAATCCATTGATTTGGTTCTAATATTGGAATTCCTGAGGAACTTATCCCTTTTCTCTCCATGTATACATGTGGTTCGAACTAAGGGAAATTTTCCCTATTTACAATGTTGTGATATGAATACTTTAGTTTCTCCACATGTTCTAAAATACTAGGTAGGATTGTAACTCCTTCAGTTATGCACATTAGTGCTATTGTAACTTCTCTTTGCTTGCACGATGACCTTTGCATTGGATGTTTCCCATTCCTATTTTTTGTTGTGGTGAATGGCCCTACTTCCTGGTGTGCATCCTCTTCTTCCTCTATGTTGGAATCTAGTTCACCTATGACATATTCCACTTGCACCTCTTTTTCTGTTTGTAGTGTTGTTTTTGCGATAGGTTTATGTACTTGTTCGGCCTTTGCCCTAGGCTCGTTTGATTCAATTCTTTTTTCATATTCTTCTTTCATTTTCTATGGTTCTCCCAAACCTAGCTGCTACATAGAGTTTTGGGCTTCAGTGGGGTTTTGTTCTTCAACTCTTGGATCCACATCCATTGCTTATGTTGTTGGTTCTTTCTCTTCAACCACTACTAGACTCACTAGTTTAGGTGATTGGATCATGTCCATGTCTACAAGTATTTCATGTTGATTAGGGTTTTATACCGATGTGGCTACTTTCTCTGTGGTATTTTCATCACTTCGTGTATTTATTGCGACTCAAGTGGGGGATTTAACCTTCGGCGACACCATTCTACAAAATCCTTGTTGAAACCTTCAGAAATACCTACTCACTTTGTATTTTTGTTTCTTAGCTCTTGTCTAATCCAAGTCACAATGAGTCATGTTGTGTAAATTTCCTTCTTTTATGAGACCTATCATAAATGCTTTGTCATATTCCACTTTTCCGTTCATCGTCTTTCTTTTCCGACCACTCTTTGTCCCGTCACATTGCATTTTATGTCTTGTAACCTTTGTCCTTTGCATAGTTTATTAAGGTTTTGTCATACTACTTACTAGTTTATGTTGTGCATTTTATCCTCCAACTATTTGTCTACCACTTGTCCATATAGTAAATTATTTTTGTCTTTTTCTTCTTTTTCCAATTTTTTCTTCCTTTTTCTTCTTTTGCTACTTTTTTCTTTCCTTTTTCTTATTTTAACTCCTACTATATACATTATTTACAAATCTAATTACTGATGGTTAGTAGGTCGAATGTCCCTATATAGTTTCATTCGACTACCATTCACTAATCCATTTCTTTGCTTACTAAATTCTGCAGTTGCACAACACCTCCATTTGTGACAAACTTTATCTCATATGGCCTTAGCCAATGCATTATGAACTTCCATGGGTGTTGCAAATATTTACTGTCATAGAGGAGAACCATATCTCCCTCCTTAAAGTTATTCTTCATAATGTGCCTATCATGCCAAGCTTTATCCTTTGATTTCTATACCTCTTGATAAAAACCAAATAGAATCCTATCTTCTTCTAATAACATTGTTGGTATCTTCAAATCCCAGTCATCCCTATTCACATTGAAAATATTGGTTAAGGAATTCTCCAATATCTTGTTAAATGCTTCCACTATCCCATTGTCTTGAGGATGGTAAGGAGTGTTCTTCTGATGATGTATTTCAAATTATTCAGTTGTTGCTTCGATAGTACTATTGATAAAATGAGTCCCTTGATCACTCATCAAAATTCTAAGGAATCCAAATCTTGTGACTACTTTCTCAAATAAGAAGTGTGTCGCAGTCTTTGTGTTGCAATCCTTCATTGGTGCTGCTTCAACCCATATGGTCAAATATTCCATCACTATAATGATATACTTCGCTCCTGATCTTTTCGCTAGTGGATTAATTGGTCCTACAAAATCTACTTCCAACTTGTCAAACACTTTCAAAGTTACTTGAGGTGTTAATGGCATGTCATCCCTCCTATATGGAATTCCGACCCTCTGATAGACATCACAATTCTGACAATACTTCTTTGCATCCTTGCAAATTGTTGGTCACCATAATCCTACACGTAATATCTTTTTCACAATAGCTTTCCCTGCCTAATGTCCTCCAACTATTCCTTCATGTGCTTCAGCTAAAATGATAGGCCTTTCATGCTCCATAACACATCTCATCAAAATGTTGTCTACACCAAGTTTGTACAAGTGCCCTTCAATAATTTGGTAGTTTTTTCTATGCAGTATTATACTCCTTTGGGGAAATTCTTGTACTAAAAAATTCAATAATGTCAAGCAAAATATTCATCAACAATATGTATTGAAAATAATTATGCATCTGGGAAATTGTCCTCCAAGTTAATTGGTTCCTCTACATTAGTTATCGTTGATAGATGATCTATCCCTTCATTCAAACGTCCAAGATTCACTGCTACTTCAAAATCAAACTCCTGAAATAACATCAACCATATGCATATTATTCCCCCCAACACTGGCTTATTGACCAGGTATCTAAGAGTAGAGTGATTTGTAAACATCTTAACATGTTGGCCTAACAAAAAATGTTTGAACTTCTGCAATGCATAAACCATAGCCAAACCTTCTCTTTTTGTTGTATTGTAATTTTGTTATGAATATGAAATCTTCCTACTTGCAAATGTTATTGGGTGATCTATGTCACCTTTTCCTCGCTGTGTTAATATTTCTCCGAGTTCTATTGCATATGCATATACATGAACATGAAACTCCTTTGACCAATCTAGAAACACTAGAATTGGTGTTGTCACCATTTTTTCCTTCAAGATATCCAAACTCTACTTGCATTCCTCATTCCAATCATACTTAATGTCCTTCTTCAAGAATTGCTCCATTGGTGCTGTAATCTGTGCATATCCCCATATGAACTTCCTATAGAAACCTATATTACCAAGTGTATATTTTAACTGGTGCACTGAATTAGGTTGTTGTAGATTAACTATGACAACAATTTTGGCAGGATCAACCAACAGACCTTGTTTACACACCACATGCCTTAACATAATACTAAATGGTGCACTGAAAATGCATTGTTTAATATTCAGTGAAATCTGAACCTGTCTACACCTATATAACATCAATATTAACACTTAAACATGATCCTTCAATAAGATAAACATTGTCCAATCATCCAAATAAACTTTCAAAAATTTATGAATAAAATCTTTAAAAGCAGCTACTACTACCCTTGAAAAAATAGCAGGCATTCTTCAACCTAAAAGGAATTATTGTGTACTAAAATGCCTCATATTCTGTTGCAAATGTATTCTTATGTTGATCTTATGTTTCTATTCTGATCTAGTGATATCTCAAGAATCCATCAGTAAACAAATATGCTTATTGACCTCTTACATTCTCCAAAAATTCTTTTGTAAATGGGGTAGGGAAATGATCATGCAAACAAGCATCATTTAACTTCCTTGATTCTAAAAAAATCCTTATACTACCATCGGGCTAATCCATTCATATTTTTCCACAGGTTCTATTACACCAACCTCTAACATCTTATTAATTTATGCCTTCACTTTCTTCTTCTACTCTCGATTCAACCTGTAAGGTCTTTGTATTATTGGTCTGGAATATAGCTTCAAATGGATATTCATCTCTTCAAGTTCTCATGCAACCCATTTCATCTCCAAGAACTCTGCTGGAGATAGGTCACTATACTCACGCAGTAACTCTCTTATTCTTTCTACTGTCTAATAATCTCCAATACTTGCAATCTTTGGGTTCTTTGCTTTTCCAATATTTACCTTGATATTTAATGGTGCAAAAAAATATTATGAATCTAACTTTGGACCTTCTACTTCTCTTTCTCCTTCAACTTCTGCAATCTAGATGTTGCGCGGGTTTTCTCATGCTTGATCATCTTCTACGATGTGATAACAGTGTAGCAACTATTTGACTATCTGTCTCTTCTGGTTCTAATAAGTTGTTATAATCTCAACTTATGGTTCTTCAAAGATCCTATCTCTTACCAACTTCAATGTTGTATTTATTTATTTATTCTTATGTTCAAATGCAAATTTAATAACAAAGTTTTTCACCTTCTCTTCCAAATTTGTAGTTTCTCTGTGATGTTCCAATTATGTGTACCAACTCCTTGTGATTCCTTCTAATGTATGAATAAAGTGATGTGGCCACTCCTCTAGTGGTACTAATATCCATTAAATTGTACATATTTCTATATGTTTTCCAGGTTGTCCCATTACATCATACTTCTCCACATATTTATTCTCATGTTCTATGCCAAATTGTATGCGTAGTAATCTCTTGCATTGATACCAATTCTGAATCTTAACCTTATGAGTACCCCACCAAGGTGCAAGTGTAACTCTCAAAGCAATATCCAAAAATGGTAACCTCTGACTTTCAAAAAATTCTAACTTAAACTTTGTTAAAAAATCGTCTAAGTCAATCTGACCATAAAAAGTAGGAGGTTCCCTTACCTCTGTACCAATCCATATTAGTATGCACATCATCCTTGCACATCTTCTAGTGGATAAATCGTGCAATATCTACTGTTAATTATCCAGTCTTGAAGCACATGAAATAATTCTCCTCCAACTGAGCATTCCATTCGTTCTTGGGTTAACATAATCTTCTTCTCGTGTGGTAGTTCTATACAATTGTTTTATGTCTTTCGTAATAAATTTTGATTTCACAAGTTCAACATAACTTCCTCCTTCTAAAGGATCTAGTGGCGCAATAAATCTATATTCTCGTGATTCAAAGATAATTTTTCTAGTCTTCAGGTTGATAATTGCCCGATTGTCAAAATCCCAATCCAGTCCCAACAATGTTGGATATGGTGAAGTGTTATCTACTATGTTAATCACCTCAAAGTTTTCCATAGTGCACACATCATCTACATCTCCTAGTATTCCTTTCAATCTACCAATTGGTATGACTCTATGGTGATTTAGTAATTTCAACTGAATAGGTGAAAATCCCAATGTATTTTCTCCCATGGCTTCCCATGTTTTCTTAGGAATAACATTTACTTTATACCCTACGTCTAATATGATATCACCCATATTGAAATATTAAATGTTTGCATTCAATAACTCTCTAATTGTTCTTCTCTTCTTACGAACATGATTGATTGTCTTCTATTCTAATTTCATTTCTTCTCTAGAATTGCACTTCTCTAACAGACTCTGTAATACTTGTAAATATTTTTTATTATTCAACAACTTCACAAAAGACCCCTAAAATTTTCTCAAATTACTTACTTGTTCTGAAGTCAGATATTTGTTGGTCTCATCAAATATATGAGGCATGTCATACATTGGTACATCATCTCCTAGCTTTGTTCCTAAAGTAGATGCAATATTATACTTCAAAATCTCCTGTCTAGCCTCCTTGAATGTCATCTTCTCCTTGAGTGCATCAAAACTTTGTTGAGGTGTTGTATTCTTCCTGACCCATTGGTTCTAGTCCTGAATCTGCTTTGTTGCATATGATCATGTCTTGGCTCCACCTTTAGTAACTATATTGAACTTCTTCCTATCCTCTTCTTTGTTTTCCTGAACAATCCATTGAACATTTTGATTGTTCTGGTTCCTTTTCTCCTATATATTTATCAGGAGTGTCAGACATTATTCTATCTCATGATTTTCTACATGAAAATACATACATGTCGAAGGAATTTGTGGACAATCCCTTGTGCCTGACAATTGTGACATGTTATTAGTCCTCTACCTCCTCCAAATCCTCTTCCTCCATGACCTCCTCCTCCTCCTCCATTACCTTGATTGTCTCCACATGGTGTGTTATATTATGGTGCTTGATTGTACTATGATTGTGCATTATTATACATGTCGAAGGCATTTGTGGATAATCCCTTGCGCAATGTCTAGGTTTATGACAATTGTGACATGTTAACGATCCTCTACCTCCTCCAAATCCTCTTCCTCCATCACCCCCTCCTCTGATTACCTTGATTTTCTCCATGTGGTGTGTTATATTATGGTGCTTGATTGTACCATGACTACGCATTATTATACTGTGGTGGTGCTACAAACTCCTACATGTTGTTATACTGTGGTGGTGCTCCAAATTGTTGCACGCTATTATACTATGGTTGCGCTGTAAATTGTTGCACATTATTATACTATTGTTGTTGCATAGGTTGTCCTATCATTAATTCATCCTGCACCCTATAAGTATTTGATTTCCTTTCCTTTATTATTTCCAAGTTTCTACAGTCCTTGTCTTCATGTCCAATTGACTTGTAAAATTTACAAAATGTAGTCTTGGGAACTATTTGATAATTTTTCATCATGCGACAATGATAAGGATCATGTACATGTATTCTACATATCTCACACCATGTTCCTCTTGTGGGTAAAGGATTCAAGATTCTTGTCCCCAAGTACTGTACAAAGGTTAGCCACTCATTCTTATGATGTCCTTTTGTTCTACATAATGTGCACCAAACATCCTCCCTCATAATTTCCTTTCCCTTATTCTAATTCAACTGAAATGTTAGGTTCTTCATATCTTCTATGATCTCTTCCACAGTTGAATTTGTATGTTTATACTGATTTTAATCTAATTGCAAGGATGCTTGGAAGGCCCTCTAATTGCAAGGATGTTTGGAAGGCCTCAGTCTGAGTTTGAAATGTTTGTTGCCTCAATGGATACTTCAAATGTGCCAATAATAAATTAAGAAATATGTGTCTATGATACATATATGTGATWGGATACTTCAACTTAACTTTTAGTCTCTTGAACTTTTGATCAACTTCCCAAAATAACTCGCATGGCTTCTGTTTTATTAGAGAAAAAAATTGATTTGGAAAAAAAATGTGTTATGGATCGGATAGTACAAACTCAGGTTCAAATTAAAAGGCAATGATCAAACATTCTATATGTAGACATTCAAGCTCGTATTTGAAATTAACAATGATCGTGGTCAACATTTATACATGTATACATTCAATCTTAGATTAACATTAAAAATGGTGGTGAAATTATGAGGAATTCACCTCTAGTATTTATAAAAACATCTAGGAGCTTATCTCATGATCTTAAGGTCTCACATAGTTACGCAAAGTAAAAACAAAAACTAGATTATACAAATTAATCCAATGCAATTACAAATTTAAATAAAAATATCGTAACCAAGGTGAGAAGTTGATGATGATCTCCCACTCTTGTGCTTCGTCTTGCTCCTCTCTTGCCAACCATGAAGACCTCACTGGTACCTACCAACCAATGCTAAGGGTACTATTCTTCCCCCTTAGCCCCTCGAGCCACAAAGGGGCCACACACAAACACAACAAGAAAACTCTAGCTCCCATCTCGCCTCGCAAGGTCGAGCTACCACTCTCTCTTTTTCGAGCTGGGTATCCCAACTCTCAAAAGAAAAACCATTCAAAGAAATTTTGGCAACATAACTTTACACATACCAGTCATGATTCAGCATCGAAAGGAATTCAAAGAAGAAAAAGAACCACTCGGGAAACCTCAGTGACCGAGCGTCGATATCCATCAACATCGGGAAAAGGAAGTTTTTGTTTGCATCAAAGTCTTGCATAAGGATATCACTGATAGTCGATCCCCTTTGGCATCGGTAAAAGACGAGGGGAATAAATATTAACAAAGAAAGAAAAGGTTTCTCCGATAGTCGATACCCGATGCGCTTATCAGAATCGGGGAAAACCTAAAAGGATCACAACTAACCATGCTAAAGAGTATTCCCAATCGCCAATCTCCGATGCGTTTTTGGCATCGGGACATTTTTGAAGAAGCTAATCTGAAGAAAGCACTTGATAGGTTTGTTGTCGATCGTCGACCCTAGATATGTTTTCGGCACCAACAAGCTAAGGTTTGTTTTAGAATGAATAACTTAAGAAAATTCTTGACTCCAATTAATACACGTGAATTAGTTCACTGGTCTTCAATACCACATGCCTTTACCATATTGGAGAACCATATGGTCTAGTTTTACCCTGAGTCATTCTTGGTTCCCTAAGTTCGATTCACACCTCTGAGTCATCTTTTCCATGACAACATTGTACGGTGAGATTGATCGATGTCAGAGATTTTGTAGAAGGACATCAACGAAATATTTCATAACACATTCCCAATCACCGATCCACCCACTAAGAGAGTGACACGATGGGACATTTAAGAGTTAGATACGATCAAATTTTGAGCATTTAAGGGGCTAATTAATACAAAATCTCACATTAGTTGTTTCCTCGTGCACCAATTAAAACAACCGTCTAAAATCACCTATACACCACATCACCCCCCGCGCCTCCATCATCAACCCATGATGAATTTAAGTTGTAGAGATTCGGTGGCAGATCTATTTAAATTTCACTCATCACTCGAATTGAATGCTTTATGAAACACGGTAAGTTCTTCCCTGGTTTAAATTCTCTTGAGCCATTGTAAATGAAATCATTCTGCACATAAGGAAATTCAGAGCATCCAAATAAGCAAGATGAGTAATTAGAAGGCTCTAGAGATACCGTGAGTATCAAAATAACCAGTTTTTAGCAAGATTCATAGGTACGTATCCAAGTCTGTAAATTTTACATGGCTACAAATTATATGTTTCTTATCTGGTTTTGTTCTTTACACAATCTATGAAGGTTTATTTTAGTTGTAGGAACAATGCCTCCAAGAAATCCAACCACTAGACAATCGTCGAGGGCACCGAAGCTGAAAGAACCAGAGATAGGTGAAGGCTCTTCTCTAGGGGGCGCAAAACAATTAGAATACACTCTAAGGCCAGAACCTATCATTAATACATCGACAAAGAAGGTTTTCATCTAGCTTTCGGCCTTTGGAGATACAGAGGCAATAACACGGTCCAACATGGCACTCCCACATTGGGGATAACTCTTTAACAAGATCAACCGGGAGGAATACCCAGAATATATACCACACAGTGATCCATATGTTAGAGCGATCAACAACAAAGTGTTCTCAAACATCCAATGGTCATACCTGCATATGGTTGTGAGAATAACCCCTGTTTTTCCCTGTATTGAAGTCCTAAAGTGGCTCATCGACCACATAGACACACATAAATGTTTGATCAATGATGAAAATGGTGGGTGTGTCAGAGTGTTCTTACCAGTGGAAGTTCAGAAATACTACAAGCTTAGAGATCCTGAGGAGCAGATCAACACAAATTTTGTCGTGAAGTTCTACGAGCACCATGAAACCAACCGAGTAATGGACTCATGGTGGAGGGAGGATAAGAAGCACACCAACTGGAGCAYCAATTGGTACGGGAGGACCAATTTGAGGGATCCCTACATCTATTTGATGGCTCTCATCCGTTGATTATACAGAGAGAAGGACTACTCCATATTTTCAGAGGCATGGATACCCTTGGCTTACACTRGAGATCTTTGGGAGTAGTGTCAACTAGGGGTGATAATTTCTAAACAACCAAGAATCTATATACAAAAATMTCAGATGTCGAAGGAAGGAGAGACACCATTTTTCTACATGGCTTCATATTTGCTTGATGTCACGTACACCAGAAACATCTTTTTTGGCATGAATCTGAGATGGAATTTCGTAGAGCTCCCGGTACACGTCTATTTTAGCGTGCTATGGGAGAACAAGTATAAATTTTCTTACTCCCTCATCTTTGATGAATTCATTGCATGAATTTATTTCATTCTTTTTAAGAAGGAATGCCTGAGACTATTGGCTATGGCCAATAAAATGATTTCCAAGGCAGGCCATTGGTACTTGGACGAGTGCGACACCTACATCAGAGTGTTTAGGTCCATCATAGTGCCACATCTCTTACCATATCATGTCCCATACCGGCTTATAGTAGGAGAAATATGCTATCAAACCATCTTGCAAGGCTACAATGCCACCCTGGTCAAGGACAAGAAGCGAGCGTTCATTCCCTATGGTTTCCATGTAGGTTTATACTTGGTTAAAGATACAGCTCAGGCCAAACAAGAAGTTCAAAGCCAAGTCAAGTTCACATTCTAGACATTCTGATTCCATAAGAATGATCCAAAGTGCCTGGTCTTGCAACATTCCTCACAAGTGTCGTCTTGTTGGTCGTACGCCCATGACAAATTTGAAGATGAAGTCTTCATGGAAAATTCCTAGGACTAGGACGAGGTGGTAGCGAGGATGGATGACCACAAAATGACCAGGTTTAGGGCCATGATCCTGGATGAATAGGTGACGACCATAGAGAATTTGGCTCAATAATCTCTCAGAGTCAGGGAAGAAATCAAAGCGACAAAAGCAATAGAGGTTCCCTTGGTGGCTCCGATGCAAGATAGAGGATTCCCTATGACACAGGATGCACGAGCAAGGGGATTTCTCATGATAGAATAGGCACAATGAGTAATTGATCATCTGCAATATGACTCAAACCTCATAGGAATGATAGGGGCCCCTGGAGACAACCTAGATGAAAGTTGGGTAGGTCCAAGCGACCCTGAGCTAATACAAATTGATGAAATCACTAGGTCAGATAACCCTGAATTTACAACGCCACAATCCGAATCATCGGGGGATGTTTTAGCTTATCTGGAGATAGTAAGAACATCATGGAGAGAAATTGAACCAAACCTCTTTCGCAAATTGATAAACATCTATGATGATGAAGAAAGTCTGGAGGTATTCCTAGTGACTCCTGTGCAGATCACAGAGGAAAAGGAGCCTGAGAAGGCATCTTCCCCAACTCTCGACGCTCAAATTTGGAGTACTTCACAGAATGACCAAGAGGTCAAAATTTTCTTAGACACTGAACTACTCGATGTACCGAAAACTCAAAAGGATAGTCCAACAGATGAGCCAGGGTCAGGCGAACAAAAAGAAGAAGCTCCATACCAGGAAATTGGCATATGAATGACCGATTATCAAGTAAGTACCAAGCCTACCCCCGATGCTTCAATTTCAACTAGTACTCAACCTCTTGATGAGAAACAAACATAATCCAGACCTTCAAAAAACATGGAAGAGGTTCAAGAACCCATTCTTAAACAAATATACACCATCGGGACTTCGAAAATATGTTCACCTAGGGAGATCAACAAATCCACGAACCCGTGGATGAAGTGGCTGACATACATGCTATCTCCTATGATCAAAAAAGGAAATCTATCATGAAGAGAACCACCAATAAGACAAGGATCACCCTAGATCGCTCCATCCTCATCATCACAAAGGAAAATTTGATGAACACAAAGCATGCCAAGACATTTGAACTTATCCACGTGGGGATGGAAATCATAGATACCACCCTGGATAGAGAGAAAATGGACGAAGAGGAGTTGGCCGCTGCACTAAAGGAATTGGAACATATACGCCACTTGGAGAAATATTACCAAGACACCACACAAGTCGCAGTGTTCTTGAGAAGTGAATTCCAGGAGGCCTACGGTAAATTTATAGATCAATGGCACCTATTCACTGCAAGGATAGTCGATCTTCAAGAAGAAACCATCATGGTATTGATGACGTTTTAAGATATGGAAAGGTAGTATGAGAAATCACACCAAGTCGTGGAAAGGATCGACTATATCATCGCAGTTCAACATGGTCGAGATGTTGAAGAGCATGACATATGGGTGCTAAGGGAAGGAAACATCGACCACATACGGAAATCAGGTGAATATTGGGTAAAAATGGCTCAATAACCTCATCAGGAAATCCAAGATAAATGGGTCGAGTGAGAAAAATAGCTGGACCAAGATCAACTGGGAAATGAGAGACATCAGCCTCCCTGAATTCGACACACTCGAGGACTTTGTCGACTTGCACGACATAGTAAAATTGCATGCCGAACAAGACTCATCATGGGTTACAAAGGTATCAAAGGTGGAGGACATGGCTCCAAGACAAGTGAAATGGTTCATGGAACACCCAATCAAACATAGAACCATGTTGTAGTAGTTAAGTGCCAGAATAGTCAAGTATCGAGCATAAGTAGTAGAGATAAGAGAGATCATTTTGGCCCCAATGGAACAACATAGATCCCCGTATGCTAACACATGCGAGGATCTCTTCATCAAATGGTCGGAGTATGAGAAGAGTCATCCACTCAAGTGAGATCATTTGATGACTCTTTGAAGACTGACAAAAGAAAGCGCCATGTGGTGAGTTTTGTTTTACTTAGCTACACTTTAATAGTTATTTTTAGTTAATAATATGCTATAAATAGAAGGATCGAACTGTTAGCAAGAGGTCGATGGTTGTTGCAAAGACCCTCATTTTTTGGATTTGTAAAGAACTATTTCGGAGATGCCTTAATTGAGAAGTCTTGTTTAGGACTAGAGACAAAGTTTGTGTTTTATCAAAAGCATGTATCATTGGATGTGAAGAAGAATTATTTATGATTTCATCTCATGAACAGATGTTGTAATGAGTAAGAGCTTCTAAATCTGTTGATAAGTTATATGATTCAATGTTTTTTACAATTCTTGTCTTTAATGATGAAAAGTAAATTGTTATGTTAATATGTGACTGATGATTATAGTTAAGTAAATTATTATTCTTGCCATCATTTATTGCATATATGTTTTCTTCTGATAAATTGTATCTCAGTCAATAATTGGAACACCATCAGGTTAATGTATTAGTACTAGGCCCACGGTAGAGAATCATTGTCTGCATGCTAGAGTGAAAGGGTTATCCCAAGCTCAGCCTTCTCTAGTAGACAATTTTTCCCACCTTGTTACCCAGTTGGTTTATACCAGCGTTTATCTTGTATTGGTCCCACCTATAAGAGAAAATACAAAAAAGAGAACGTTTGAACTAAAGGAGAATCTTTCACTAGAAAAACGTAAATACCATTGATTATAAGGTCGGATCGAAAGATCTGGAGAACCATTCCACTATTAAACCTTGCAGAGTCTAATTGGGCCTTGATGGCGGGTTTGGTTCTTGCTGTTGAGTTAAAGGGATTTAGGACCCCTCAACACCTTCTTATAACCACTTTCTATAATTAGAAAGTTCTTCATTTACTTTATTATTCAAATAATCCTCCTTGACTTTGTCACTTCACTTTATTATTTAAATAATCATCTTTGACTTTGTCACTTCCCTTTATTATTTAAATAATCCTCTTTGACTTTGTCACTTCCCTTTATTATTTAAATAATCCTCTTTGAATTTGTCACTTTACTTTATTATTTAAAAAATCCTCTTTGAATTTGTCACTTCACTTTATTATTTAAATAATTTCTTCTTTGCAATCACTTTGACTTCTTTGACCTTTTGTGGCTTCAAGCCAATCATATGAGGGTCCTTCAACTTCGAAAGTCCATAACTCTCAAACCGCGAGGAGTTATGTGACGTTCCACATACCACCGAAAATGGCATGACATGTACTATCCATCTAGAATATTCTTACCTACAAATATATCAAAACTCATACCATTATACATCAAACAAACTTGGGTTCATTACCCAAACCTTTGTTCTACCAGAATTCACTACCGGACTTTCTTCAAGGGTTGACATTAATGACAACCAACCCAATTAATCAATAGGTTCCACTTTCCTTTATTCAAGTTTTATTTATGCAACATGCCCTTCAAGACATACTACATGTTGCAAGTGTGCAACTCACCTTTGAATGATTTTGCTAGTTTTCCAACCCTTGGAGTCAATACTCCATTATGTGACCTTGTGAGAGACTAAGGTCCTCTAAGGAATAAGGACCCTGCCTTATTATGCTCCCTTAGAATCTTCGTGAGTGATTGTCTTAGTCTTCCCTCACAACATCGTGGATCTCTCGAACTAGCTAATCGTTAACCTACAATTCGAGCCACGATGGGAGTGATAGTAGGCTATGGAAGGGTTGTGGCCACACCTCTCCCTCAATATCTGGTTGTTTTGCACAGCCCCTTTACTCCTTATGTGAGTCTAATTAGAAATCAATCATTAGCCTACATCCATCAACAAAAAACTTTCAACGATCCATAAAAAACATCATAATATACCCGATCATATGTCACATATGCATAAATAGAAATACCCAAACCATATATAGTCCACTTCTTGAATCGATTCGAAGTCCAAGGAGTTCCATTGATGCCATCACTATCCGCATTCAGTCGAGTGTCCTGCATACTCAGGAGAAAATCGTCAATAGCACCTGTCTATACATATATATCAAATAACATAACATCATAATCCAAAAACATCATCATCTAAATCCATAAGCGAAACAGACAACCATATACAAAACTAGATCACTTGCACACAAGTGTCTTCAAAGAATAATTCAAATCATGTGCATCCAAGAGAGGGATGTTACATACACCCCTCTTGGTTTAAATTTTTTCCCAAAGTTTCAAAGTGTATGTGCAGTAAATAAAGTATCTAACAATATCTGAATGTCTAACTATCAAACAAAAGTGGAAATTCTTAGTGCATATCATATGCATCCTCCCAGGTAGTTGAGTGTGGACTATAATTGTTCCACTATACCTTGACCTGATCAAATGTTTGATGTCGTAGCTTTCGAATGTGATGGTCCATGATGCAAATTGGCTCTGCCATGAGTGCACCCTCATTCGACACCTACAAATAACTCATGTCAATCACATATGTAGGATCACTAACATAATGTCTCAAAACAAATACATGAAAAACAACGTGCATACACCTCAAAGAATTAGGCAAGGCTAGTCGATAGGCCATAGGCCCTTTCTTTAACACAACCTAGAAGGGTTCCACAAACCTAGGAGAGAGTTTAGCACCCTTTCCAAACTTGATTGAACTCTTGTGCGGTTTCACTCGCAAGAATAATCGATCACCAACTTCATAACTACGGTTGACATAACTCTTATGTGTATCCTGCGCTTCCCTAATCCTTTGTCTTATCATTTTCATTTTTTATTCCATTTATTGGATCACTTTGGGTCCTACCAGGACCCTATCCTCTAGTCGATCCCAGTTCAAAGGCGTTCGACATGGTCGCTCGTAAAGAAACTCAAACGACACCATCCTAATGGTTCTTTGATAGTTTTTGTTGTATGAAAACTCTACCAATGGAAATAACTCATCCCAACACTTCTTTTTGGTGTTATCGGACTAATTGGTAAGTGCAGACACAAACTGATCTCCCTAGTTTCACCTTGAAACTAGAACAAAACAAGACAAAATATAAAACTTTCCCTAAGTTTCAACCATCAAACATACTAACTAACAAGAGATAAATCAAATACCTTTTAAATTTCATTTGTCCTCGCTAGTGTCATCCTCTCTTCGTTCAAAGGATTATGGGATGATGAACCTATAAATAGACACAAGACAACAAAGTGAAAGAAACAATGTATACTCAACAAAACTTATGTATGTGATCAAGGAGTCATACAATAAAATAAAACCAATTTTATGGGAAAGAATATATTACTGTATTATAAATATGAAAAGGAGATTACAACCAATGCCTTGATGTTGTAAGGTCCCTTATAACGGTTCTTTTATTCCCATAAACTTCTTCTCCACTAATTCTGAGATCAACAATCTATATTTACAAGAAAATCTCCAAGCTAAATCCAAAAATTACTCAAGCTCACACCAAAAGCTAGCCAACTCAATCCAAGATAATTTTCCCAAGCTAAATTTCCCAAGATACCAATCTAACTTTCTCCTTGAGAGCCCCTCTCCTTTTATAAGATGAAGAGGATAA
>SNQJ01S0000361.1:14395-34787 GCA_010110895.2 Picea sitchensis
AGGACTGCTAAGAGGGGGGGTGTGCTGAAAAAGAGACCACGATGGCTAAAGAATGGTGGTGGAAGGCACCTGGAATGGTGGCGTTAACTTCCACCGAAACCAATACTGTATTTGGACTTCACTGGCCCGAAGAACCAAGAGTAGCTCGTTGGCCCTAAATTAAATGACTCACCAAGTTGGTAGGTAAATGGCTCCTCATGAGTAATGAAGGATGGGCGTGAACCGCCCATCCATAGAGTCCTCAGACCTGACCACCGCGAGGAAGATCATGCCACACACAACCTTGCTGAAGAGAGAAAAGGCAGGAAGAGTGTACGATCAAGGGGCAGACGCGAGGGAAAGAGAAAGAACTCTGGAAAATACAGAGTGAGTGATAGTGGAGAAGAAGGAGAGTAACCTTCATTCTCGGTCACTGCCAAACAGAGACTCAGTATCGCAGCATCGTGGTCTCATCTCAGGGGTGGCTAGTGGTAAATCCGTTGGGAGTCGCTGAGCCTACGGTTGGGTGGAAACAAGCACCCCTCTCAGTGGTTGCAATCACATCTGGTGTTATTTCTGATAAGTGTTTTACATCTTGCATCTTGAAATGTATATCCTAGCATTTATGATCATCTTGCATCTTGAAATTTATATGCTAACATGTATGCTCATAGTCTGTGTAGTTTATGAATGGTTTGAGTATAAGACCGTCTGTGTGGTGTTTTGATCAGAAATGGTGGTTGCGTGCTTTTATTGGAAGGACCACATATGGATTATGTTTATAGATAGATTGGTATATATATATATATGCATATTGAATTAGTTCAGACTTCAAGTCTATTTTCAGGAAATCTATACCTTTATCTGTCTCAGGTAATACCCTGGATAGATCTCCCCATAGAGACACCCTTATTGGAAAGCTCACCAAGAACCTTGAAAAGGATTTGAAGGCGCAAGTCTTAGTAACCCTGTATGAGGAAGAATGATCCTCTTGAAATCCTGAGATGGCAGCGTAGGGATAAGTATCGATCAATGGATGAGATCCTATCGAAATATTTGTGGTCATTCACGACCATTAGATTGGAGGAAGAAATGAGGGTGTTAAATGCCTTAACCCTTTTCCTTTATCTTCGTGAGTAGGAAAGAAATCGGGACCATAGATCCCCAAGGTCTGTGGGAGCATCTGGACCGTTGGCTTTTCCACATCCACAGAGTAGCGGGAGAGTGCACAACGTGAGACAGATATGAACCGTCAGATCTTAGTTAGAAAAACCCGACAACCATTGGATCTGTCAGGAGATGCATGAGGTTTTAAGCCCTCGTGAACAGAGGCGAAAGTCCCGAAAGAGGAGTTGGTATCAGGATTTCAAACTTTGGGATTTCAGAAGTCTTGAAGACAAGAGATCGGGACACTCCATGGTGGAATTCCTGAAATAGATATGGATTGTCCGATTAAGGGAGGACACGCGTCGTGAGATCACTCATTTCGGGGATTCGGACATCGGGGAACAAAAGAGGAAGGTGAGAATTTTGACTTCGCACCTGGCGAAGTCCCGAAATAATTTGGACCGTCCATTTGTGGAGGACACGTGGTGGAGATCGAGAGTCCATCGATATTTCAGATACCGGGGATTTGAATGAAAAGAGGATCTGTGTCACTAGGGATCGCAAGTCGCGAAATCGCGGAATGACGAGTACCTTCCATCTGAGGGAGGACACGTGGTAGCAATCCAGGACTTCGAGAGAGTCCCAAAAGAAATAGGATGGAGGTCTCATGCAGAATGGTCACCTGGATCAGGGCATAGCCAGGAGGGCTAATGTGACAAAGGCCATTTTAGGAAATCAGAAATCGGGAATTCGGGAGTCCCGTTGACAAGAGTTCGGGCTCTTGTATTCATAAAATCCCGAAAGAAATAGGATGGAGGTCTTATGAGAAGTGGTCATATGGACCAAGGCATATCCTAGGGGGCTAATTGCTAATCGAATCCTCTTCGGCATTTCAGCATTTCGGGGTTTGCAGAGTCAAAAGACTCGACTCGCTTATACTGTTGAGTCGTGAAATGCGAAAAGGTGCCTAGTTGTTTGGCCTGTGATCATGATCAATGATCACACGAAGATGGGAAAAAGGGAAGAGCTAGCTTATGCTAAGCCCTGTAGGATTCTAGGGGTTCTGTCCCTCGAGAAAAGGAGAAAAAAATATTATGTCGTAGTGGGTGTGTGACAAATTGGTATCAAAGCATGGTTACAACACTTGGCCTGCCTGGGCTCATGAACGAGTTGCGCAGAAGCTCCGTTCGGAACACTCCTAAAAAGAGTAACCCCCTGTCTTAACCTTCCTAATCAAAAGACGAAGTTAAGAATGAAAAACCCCTATTGTGTGTGTACATGTGAAAATATGAATTATGTACTGGTTATAAATAAATATAAATATTGACTAACAACCAACGTTTTTTTTTCCCTTTTGCACACAAGTGGAAGATCAACCGCGGGAAATTATCAACGCATAGTATGGTGACTCACCATGAAGTGGGAGAAGGCTCTCACAATAGAGATGAAGAGTTTGACGAAAGGAGGGCAGTAGGGACCCCTCCAGGTCTAGCCGAGACTGTGAGGAGCCTCATTGTCTAATTACAAAGTTGTAAGTCCAACAATGAAAGGATGATGAAAGAACAAGAAAAGAAAACAGAAATTAACGTAGTTTTACTGCAGAGTTTATCCGATCTACAAAGACAAATGCAACATGAACCTGAAACTCAGAAACATGGTCATATCAGTGGTCATACTAAGAGGAGCACCTCGAAAAAGGTCCACCCCAGAGGTAAAGGACAAGCGTCGGATGATTCCTCTATGAAGGAAGCTGGCGATTCGGAGGGCTTTTCTAGCAACAGAACCAGTTCCTATTCCTTAAAGAAACAGAAGAAGGAAAAGCCTTCCAAAGGTTGAAAATTCAAAGAATTCAGAAAATCCAAACCACCCTCCTTCGGCGGTGAAATAAAAAAGGGAGAGGAAGCAGAGGCCTGGCTGCTTGGACTAAAGAAGTATTTCAAAGTCCATAACTTTTCAGAAAATATGAAGGCCCAAGTGGCCACCTTCAACTTGAATGAAAAGGATTCCATTTGGTGGGAAGACCTTAATTTAAGAATGTGAAAGGGGTTCACAAAGACGACCTATCTTGAGAACGGTTTGAGAAATACTTCCAGAAGAAGTATCTGTTGGAAAAATATTTCGACGAAAAGACTAAAGAGTTTTATGAACTCAAACTGGGACAACTCACTATAGAAGAATATGTCAAAAAATTCCTCGATTTGTTGAGGTATGTACCCTATATAAAAGCAGAAAAGGCAAAGGTGAAACGCTTCATCAGTGGAATACCTAAGGACTATCGGAACAGAATTGAATTTGATGAGCCAAAGACTCTAGAAGGCACTATTTGAAAGGCAACTTATTGTCATGAATAGTTTGGGCATTGAGCAGAACCTCACGAAGGATGGAAACAGAAGAATAGTTCAAGATTTCAGAAAAGGGGAATTAAATCCCCAGGATTTAAGAACTATAAGAAGAACCCAAGAATGAGCCTCCCAGCCCGGAGTAAGCACCAGCAGAATCTTCCCTCCTTGAGCGGAAATAAAAATTCTGGGCCCATATCAATGAAGATTGATAACCCAAAGAGAGAACCTTTGAAATGCTAGGGTTGCAGGGAAGAACATCTATTGAGAGACTATCCACACCGACAATAGAATATTCGGAGGATTTATAACATCCAAGAAGCTACTACCGTCAATGATGTGGCCAGGAGTGAGCCACAAATTTACGTAGCCTTGGATAATAACCAAGTTGACCACCAAGCTTCAGTGGTGGAAATAGAAGGTATGATTTCCAACCATCTAGTGTCTGTTTTGATTGACCCTGGTTCAAATTTGAGTTATATAGACCCTAAAGTTGTTGATAAGTGTAAAATACAGCCACAAAAACATACCAAGCCATGGTTGGTACAGTTAGCCATTGGCACCAGAAGAATGGTAGCAGAGGTTATACCAGCCTGCCAATTGATGTTGGGTAAATCCCCCACCCAAGAAACCCTTAACATATTACCCCTAGGATCGTATGATCTGTTGATTGGTATGGATTGGCTAGCTGCCCATAAAGCTAGATTGGACTGTTACCATAAGACCTTAGAATGTGTAAGTAAGGAAGGGAAGAGGATAATGCTTCAAGGGATCTAAAAACCTATCTCGGTGAGACAAATATCATCTCTGCAAATGAGAAAGTATTGCCGAAAGGGATGTACCCTATATGCAATACAGGTGTTGAAAACAATCGAAGGTGACAAACCAAGCCCTGACGATCACCCTATCCTGAGAGAATATAGAGATGTGTTTCTGGAAGAGGTACCAGGTCTACCTCTGAGAAGGGACATAGAATTCTTGATAGAACTTGCACCGGGAGCGGTGCCGGTGTCTAGAACATCCTACCGGATGAGCACACCAGAGTTAGTTGAACTCAAATTGCAAATAAAAGAAATGATGGATAAATGTTATATTCGACCCAGCATGTCTCCATGGGGAGCACCAGTCTTGTTTGTGAAAAAGAAGGACGGTACCCTTAGACTGTGTATAGATTATAGACAACTCAATAAGGTAACCATAAATAACAAGTACCCCTTGCCCAGAATCGATGACCTATTCGACCAATTGGGGGGTGCGTCTATTTTCTCAAAGATTGACTTGAGGTTGGGATACCATCAAGTATGAATCAAGGGTGAAGATATCCATAAAACTGCCTTACGGACACAGTATGGTCACTATGAGTTCATGGTAGTGCCATTTGGGTTAACCAATGCCCCTGCCACTTTCATGTGCTTGATGAACAATGTACTCAATAAATTCATAGACAAATTTGTGTTGGTTTTTATTGATGATGTATTAATTTACTCCAAGAATAGAGAAGAGCAAGAAGAGCATCTTAGGCTTGTGCTACAAGTGCTAAGAGAACATCAGCTCTATGCCCAATTCAGCAAATGTGACTTCTTCCGGAAGTAAATACATTACTTAGGCCACGTCCTATATGAAGAAGGGGTAGCAATAGACCATGACAAGATTAGGTCTAGCATAGAATGGCCTACCCCAAAGGATGTTTCGGATATCAGGTCCTTTATGGGATTAGCAGGTTACTATAGGAGATTTATAAAAGGATTCTCCAAGATTGGTTGTCCAATCATTGCCCTCCAGAAGAAGGGGACAAAATTCATGTGGACACAGAAATGTGAAGAAAGATTTCAAACCCTAAAACATCTACTGACCCATGCACCCATGTTGAAGATCATCGATCTCGAAGATGACTTCCTCGTGTGCACATATGCATGTAAGGAAGGGCTCGAAGGAGTCCTTATGCAGGGAGGAAGTGTGGTCGGCTATGAATCCTGAAAATTGAATGAGCACGAAGTCAACTATGTGTAACCATGATCTAGAGCTGGTTGCTATAGTGCATGCCCTGAAAATGTGGAGGCATTACCTCCTAGGAAGAAAATTTGTACTTATGACAGATCATTGTGGATTGCAATATCTATTTTATCAACCAAAGCTCAATGCTAGACAAGCTAGGTGGATGGCCCTCCTTAGCAAGTTTGATTTTGAAATCAAACATATTAAAGGAAAAGAAAATAGGGTGGTGGATGCCCTTAGCAGAAGCATGAAAACAATTCACCTAGCCGTGGTGAGCACCTGTGAGACAGATGTCAAAGAAAGAATCATGAATGCACAAGAGACAGACACATTCTTCCAGACCGTGACCTCGTACCTACAGCAAGAACCCACAGGGATAAAGTATGGAAACTACCAAATGATGGAAGAAGGTCTGCTCACTTACCGAAGCAAATTGTACATTCCAGATTGTGACGAATTGAAGAGGTTCATACTGGATGAACTACATAAAAGACCCTATTCTGGTCATCTAGGATACCAGAAAATGATCACGGCCACTAGGAGACAATTCTATTGGCCTGGATTGAAGAAATACATAACCGATTACCTAGCCAAATGTATAAAATGCGAACAAGTAAAAGAAGAACACCAACACCCAGCGGGATCATTACAGCCTTCACCAATCCCATAATGGAAATGGGAAACCATCTCCGTGGATTTCATCACCGGATTACCGACCTCGACCAAACAGAATGACACCATCATGGTAGTGGTGGATAAATTGAGCAAGTCTACCCATTTCATCCTTGTCAAATCCACTTGCAAAGCAATCGATATCACCTAGGTATTCATGCAGGAGATATTCAGACTGCATGGTATGTCGAAAGAGATCGTGTCTGATAGAGACACGAAATTTACTTCTAACTTTTGGAAATCACTGATGGCTGGCTTAGAAACCAAATTGTTGTTTAGCACCACCTATCCCCTCAAACCAACAGACAACAGAAAGAGTGAACCAAATACTTGAAGACATGCTAAGAATGCATGTAATGCATGAACCCAAGAAGTGGGAAGACTACTTGCCACTGGTAGAATTTTCCTACAACAACGGCTACCAAGCATCCTTAAAGATGAGTCCCTTTGACGTCCTCTATGGTAGACCGTGCCACACTCCTGTCAATTGGAGTAATCCTGTAAACAAGATTTCTTTTGGACCCAACATGTTGAAAGAAATGGAATAGAAAGTGACTTGGATAAAACAAAACCTAAAGGTCGCTCAGAACCGACAGAAATGTTTTGTCGACCAAAAGAGAACACCAAGAGAGTTCAAAGTGGGAGATCATGTATATCTCAGAGTTAGGCCTAGGAAAAGTTCCCTGAAAATGGGAGCTTGTGCCAAGTTAGCACCTCGGTATTGTGGACCCTTTGAGGTTCTAGATAGAGTGGGACCTGTAGCCTATAGACTAGCACTTCCTCCCATAGTAAAAGCACATAATGTTTTCCATGTTTCATTATTAAAGAAATATGTACATGATGCTAATCATATAATTGATTGGTCTATGATCCAGGTGGAACTAGAGGGAGAGTTTCTACCAGAACCTCAATGTATACTGGATAGAAAGGAAACCCCACTCCGAAACCGAACCATTACACAGGTCAAGGTGCAGTGGAAACATTTTGGCCCGGATGAGGCTACATGGGAAATGGAGGATGCCATGAAATGGGCATATCTGATTTTGTTTACATCTGTACATGCATGTCAAGTTGACAGATAGAACATCGAGGACGATGTTCCTTTAAGGGGGAGGGAATTGTAACACCTTGTTTCCCCTAGTCTGTAAAAATAATTATACTGGCCAAGTATTGTGGCAAACTCAGAAATATGAATGTGTGATGTGAATGGACCTTGTGAAAAAGGTCGATGAATGTAAATAATATTATGAATATATATATGTGTGTGTGTGTGTGTGTGTGTGTGTGTGTGTGTGTGTGTGTGTGTGTATTGTAGGACTGCTAAGAGGGGGGGTGTGTTGAAAAAGAGACCACGATGGCTGAAGAATGGTGGTGGAAGGCACCTGGAATGGTGGCATTAACTTCCACCGAAACCAATACCGTATTTGGACTTCACTGGCCCGGAGAAACAAGAGCGGCTCGTTGGCCCCGAATTAAATGACTCACTAGGTTGGTAGGTAAATGGCTCCTCATGAGTAATGAGGGATGGGGGTGAACCACCCATCCGTAGAGTCCTCATACCTAACCACCGCGAGGAAGATCATGCCACATGCAACCTCGCCGAAGAGAGAAAACGCAGGAAGAGTGTGCGATCAAGGGGCAGACGTGAGGGAAAGAGAAAGAACTCTGGAAAATACAGAGTGAGTGATAGCGGAGAAGAAGGAGAGTAATCTTTGTTCTCGGTCACTGGCGAACAGAGACTCAGTCTCGCATCATCATGGTCTCAACTCGGGGTTGACTAGTGGTAAATCCGTTAGGAGTCGCTGAGCCTACGGTTGGGTGGAAACAAGCACCCCTCTCAGCGGTTGCAATCACATCTGGTGTTATTTCTGATAAGTGTTTTACATCTTGCATCTTGAAATGTATATCCTGGCATTTATGATCATCTTGCATCTTGAAATTTATATGCTGACATGTATGCTCATAGTCTGTGTAGTTTATGAATGGTTTGAGTATAAGACCATCTGTGTGTTGTTTTGATCAAAAATGGTGGTTGCGTGCTTTTATTGGAAGGACCACGTATGGCTTATGTTTATATATATATATATACATATACATATATATATATATTGAATTAGTTCAGACTTCAAGTCTGTTTTCGGGAAATCTATACCTTGATCTATCTCAGGTAATACCCTAGATAGATCTCCCCATATAGACACCCTTCTTGGAAAGCTCACTAAGAACCCGGAAAAGGATTTGAAGGCGCAAGTCTTAGTAACCTTGTACGAGGAAGAATGATCCTCTTGAAATCCTGAGATGGAAGCGTAGGGATAAGTATCGATCGACGGATGAGATCCTGTCGGAAGATCTGCGGTCATTCACGACCGTTCAATTGGAGGAAGAAACGAGGGTGTTAAATGCCTTAACCCTTTTCCTTTATCTTCGTGAGTAGTGAAGAAATCGGGACCGTAGATCCCCAAGGTCCGTGGGAGTATCTGGACCATTCGATTTTCCACGTCCAGGGAGCAGCGGAAGAGTGCACAGCGCGGGACAGATCTGAACCGTCAGATCTTGGTTAGAAAAACCCAACAACCGTTGGATCTATCAGGAGATGCATGAGGGTTAAGCCCTCGTGAACAGAGGCGAAAGTCCCGAAAGAGGAGTTGGTATCAGGATTTTGGAAGTCTCGAAGACAAGAGATTGGGACACTCCATGGTGGAAGTCCCAAAATAGATCTGGACCATCCAATTAAGGGAGGACACGTGTCGCAAGATCACCCATTTCGGGGATTCAGACATCGGGGAACAAAAGAGGAAGGTGAGCATTTTGACTTCGCACCTAGCAAAGTCCCAAAAAAATCTGGACCATCCATCCGTGGAGGACACATGGCGGAGATCGAGAGTCCATCGGTATTTCGGATACTGGGGATTCGAATTGACAAAGTATCTGTGTCACTGGGGGTCGCAAGTCATGAAATCGCAGAACGATGAGGACCGTCCATCTGAGGGAGGACATGTGGCAGAAATCTAGGACTTCGAGAGAGTCCCGAAAGAAATAGGACAAAGGTCTTATGAGGAATGGTCACCTGGATCAAGGCATAGCCAGGAGAGCTAATGTGACAAAGGCCATTTTGGGAAATCGAAAATCGGGAATTCGAGAGTCCCGTTGACAAGAGGTCGGGCTCTCGTATTCATAAAATATCGAAAGAAATAGGATGGAGGTTCTATGAGAAGTGGTCATATGGACCAAGGCATAGCCTAGGGGGCTAATTGTTGATCAAAGCCTCTTCAGCATTTCGGCATTTCGAGGTTTGCAGAGTCGAAAGACTCAACTTGCTTATACCGTTGAGTCGCGAAATGCGAAAAGGTGCCTAGTTGTTTGGCCTGTGATCATGATCAACAATCACACAGAGATGGGGAAAAGGGAAGAGCTAGCCTGTGCTAAGCCCTGTAGGATTCTGGGGATTTTGTCCCTCGAGAAAAGGAGAAAATTTTATTATGTCATAGTGGGTGTGTGACATCTGACCCCTAAGTACCCTTTCTGGGGATGGGGCATCAATTTTGTTTTTACTTTAATCGTCTTGAATCCTCTTTACGAGGGCTCCATACTCTTCTACTCATTTGTATATTTCTAACGACTGCTACCAGGCTCAAATCCGAGCTTTGGTTTGTAAGTTATGGCCTCCCGAAGCTCTTCAGGTGTTATTAGTCAAGTACCATGTGGCACCCATGTGGATCCATCTCATTCATACCACCCCCAAGTTCCTACATCCACGGTGGAATTCCATCCACCGTCCAATCCAACAACAGAACTTACTCTTCGTTTAACACCTAAACTTGAGGGGAGTTCGGCGTTCGGGGCTTCGGCGTTGAATGCCCCTTTTCCTTTCTATGCTCATTTTCCCTGGAGTCTCGAAATCTCGAACTCCCGAAGGAGCCCGAAATCTTTCCATGACGCTATGGCCTTCAGTCCATTTCGCTTATCTATAACACTACCCTCCAAACCTCTAGAGTTCTGAAGTCTTGGACTCCTGAAGGGTCCACCCTTACACGTGGTGGTGTATTAAACGCAAAGGCAAGGACAGGTGGGTCCTGAGTACTCCACCCACCAATAAGCCACGTGAATACGTGCTAGGGGGGGTGACACGCGAAAATTTAGAGATGACACGTGGCCCCTCTAGTGGATGACACGTGTCACGTTCTAATGGGAATATAGGGTCTGTGAAATGTACAAATCCAGGTGACATGTGGCACGCCAAACATGGGTCTATTTCACCTTGGGTGACGTTAGTGTGCTACGTTACTCCGGAGTGATAGCCTTCCAATGCCCTTGAATTCCACGGTCAATATGTGTCCACGTAGACCCATTGATCTATAACCTCCATTACTTCGTAACTTCGGCGTTCGGCGGATCCGCTGTATGACTTCCTCCTTTCTCCTGGAGTGGTCAGTGTCGGGTTGACCATGGTCTAAATCTAACGGTCATGGAGATCCCAAAACGTCCTGAGATCTATGGCTCTTAGAACTTCGCGAATTCAGTGTTTGGGTGTTCTACTCTCTTACCATTCCCTTTCTCCCAGAGCGGTCAACGTCGGACTGACATTGGCATAGATCCAATTGGCAGGGAAGATCCCGAAGAAACCCTAGATCTACAGTTCTTGTTAATTCGTAGCTCTGGAATTCAGGGGTTTTAGCGTTATGACAGCTTTGTTCTCCGGAAGTAGGACTTCGTCGAAGTACTATATGCGAGTCCCTCTACTAGTCGATCGAACGGTTAAGAGAGTTCTTAACGAAATCCCAGATCCACGGTTCATATTAATTTGCAAATCTGACGTTCGAGGAATTTGGTGCTATGACGCCTTTGTTCTCCCGAAGTAGTCAATGTCGGACTGACCTCAAAGTACATCCAACAGCTAGGGAGACTCCTGAATACCCTTGGGTCTTATGCTCATGTTACTTCGCGATTGGTAAAGGGATCAGTGGGACAAGTCCATATTTCATAGTTAGGGACACCGCCACATGTCGGTTAACCTTGTGGGTAACTGTAGCAACAAGTTTTCTTCAACCAGTTTGAAAGTGGTAAGGTCATAATACCCTGGAGCTTCAAACTCCCAGAGTTCCAAATCTAGAAAGGTTTATCTCCTTTCAATCCTAATGCAGGGTTCCCAGACTTTGGTCATATGAAATCTTGGACAATCCTCGAGGCTACGCTCTCAACACTTAGTCGTGGTTTGGTTAGAACTGTGTACATAAGCACTTTGTCACACAGGTAAAGGGTTTGAAGGAGGCGCCCTCCTTCCCCAAAGTTCGCACTTAGCTACCTGCAAAGGGTTAGTTAAGAGGTGTATATGACTAAGGTTTTTCTAGCGAAGTCTGCCCAAACTCCTATATCGCAAAATCATTCCTTGGGAATAATTTTCTTAGGAAATTTTTAGCCAATGCAGAGACCGTAGCTCATTCTTAGACTTGCTTACAAACCTGTGTCCCATAACTCTCTAGCTTCTAATCTGAGGAAACCAGAAGACCATTCAAAAACATGGGTTCACAAAGAAACAACAAACATTTATACCTTAATCATTCAATACATGTTTTAGTAATAAGCATGCATATTCAATCATCATTTCCATTCCAATACACAGAGTATGAAAATACTTATCAGAAACCATAATCATGAAGCGATTTTTGAAAGGGGTGCTTGTTTCCACCCAACCGTAGGCACAACCACTCATGAACAGATTTATCATTGGCCACCCCCTATCTATACCACGATGCTCTAAGAGAGACTCTTTCTTCTTTCTCAATGATAGTCAGGGATAGAGGTTACTCTCCTCCTCCCACAAGAACTTAGCAAACGGTTTTCCATGTACCGAGCAAGGGGGTCTGCAAAGAGTATTTCCACAGTCACTCATCAACCTCATTTATCAACTTGGAATGAAAATGCTACCAGTAGCTTCTTGCCCCCAGAACGAGCTTGTTTCTCAGTTCTCCCTCGAACCAGAGAGTTGCAAGTGCTCTTTCCTCATTCTCAAAGATTGTTCTCTCGACTCTCTTCCTCGCAGATCTCCTCTTCCCACGAAATGACTTCCTTTCTTTCCTTCCTTGACACAATTGTGTGGGTCTGAATCCCTAGCTCATGGACAGGTCTGGAAACCTTGCAGATAGGTACTCTGCCCCATCTCCTCATTAACTCTTGAGGAGGATTTTCCAACTAATGGTCTGACTAGTAATTCATTTTTGGGTCAGAGGACTATTTTGGGTATGAGCAATTAAATCCAGTAAGGTACTAGTTTGGTGGGGTTCATTTCAACCATTTATGGTTCCCCTCACCATCTCTCTCATAGCATCATGGTCTATCTTGGAAAACTCTCCTTTCAGCAATTATGCAAAACTATACATTTTTAATTAATAACAGAAATATATGCATTACCTTTTATAACAAAAGGTTCATCAAATCCAACAACCACACATATTTAGTCTCCCATGGTCTTTTGGCAAGTTATAGCTATATGTACAAGTTGGAGGAAACAGGGGTATTACAGTAAATTTTATGTAAAATAAGATGTTATGGAAACATGTAAATTTTATGGAAAAATAAGATGTTATGTAAAATAAGATGTTGAAAGTTACATTATTATCTTGAAATTATATTCAATGTTTATGCATTGAAATTAAGTGCATGCGCTGAGAGTATTTGGATGCCACTGCTTTGACCAATAGAAAGACCAATGTCTAAGATGTTTGATTTATCACATATACACATTGCAGTTTATAGAATATTGTATATGTATGGAAAATGAGATGTTGAAAGTGACATATGTAAATTTGTATAGGAAATGAGATGTTTAAAGTTATGTTGTTTTGACATGATATTGGTCAATTTTTTATACTCTTATATTTATTTCATCAGAAATTGTTGGATTTGTAGTTTTCAGTTATTAAATCTATACAATCTTAGCTTTTTAGGATATTGAATTCATTTATACATTTAAAATGAAATTTAATTTAAACAAAAAAATGATGTAATTTCACCAAAAAATTATATAACCAAATTTTAAAAAATCCAAAAAAATAAGAAGTTTTCACTACATAACTTTATTTAGAATCATAACATCTCCCCAAGCCTCCTCTTATATTTTTCATATTCTCCACATCACAAGAGAACCAACCATTTTAAAAATACCATATAGTTGAAGTTATATCACCCATAAAAAAAAATCTTATCTTGTCTATGCAAACACTCATAAAAAATGATGATGTTAAATTATAAGAAATAGTTTCAAAGCTTATCTCCAAACAAACAACACATAATGCATTTTTGGACTGTAGCTTCCACCTTGCGGTCAACCATTATTGAACGCTTATTAGTTGCTTTAGTTGTATTAGTTGGTGCATTTTTCTAGTTGACTCCCTATTAGTTCCAAAGTATACCAATGTTTTGAAATATTCTTTATTAAATTTTTTTTTCAAATTTAAAAATTTCTTATGAATTTCAAAAAAATCTATATTAATAATTTTTAATAATATAATTATATATTAATGTGATTAAATAGTTTTAATGAAGAAATATATGATTTAATTATTTATCATATTTTAAAATTAATTTTTTAAATGAGTAAATCTAAATTATATGGTCTGAGTGGGCCTAATGGTTAAGAACATGTGTTTCCTCTTAAAAGGTCATAGGTTCAAATCCAGAGGGGGGTAGGGTATGTATACCTTCGTAGACTTTACAAGTCAAATCCCTGGGCGGAGGGGGTTCCCGTGTCCCATAAACAAGGGGGTCTCATACACCAATTTGGTGCACTGACTTGGCCGTAACCTTAAAAAATAGATTATTATTATTATGATTGGTAGGGAGTCTCATACACCAATTTGGTGTGCTGGCTTGGCCATAACCTTAAAAAATAGATTATTATTATTATGATTGATAGGGAGTCTCATACACCAATTTGGTGTGCTGGCTTGGCCGTAACCTTAAAAAATAGATTATTATTATTATGATTGGTACAATTTATCGATTGGTCCAATTACATCTAATAAAAGTTGCAAGTTGGAACTTTTTTTCCAACGAGAAATTAACTCGATTTATATTAGAGATATAAATCATTTACATCACAAGCAGCCATTACAATTCGTCTCGGAGACCCAGCCGGATTTGACCTCAAGACCTCCTCCCAACACTTGGAGAAAGATACTTGTCATTACCAACCGCGCTGTCTCACGGGACTCAAGTTGGAACTTATTACTGCAGTCAATGACCTGGAGCTACAGTCGATAGTTGGACGTGTCCATCTGTGCAAATAGAACGACTACCTTACATATGTCAATAAAAAATACACAAAAAGAAGAGAACAAAATGCAAATCCTCTAGCTGATCTTCAAGGGCCGATAGAAATTCTCTCATGTGGACCGATAGTCCGTCAACAATTTGCTACATGAACGCGCAGTACTGGAAGTTTTATGGACCGCATAGATCAGGATGGATGCTTTCACCTTCCCTCTCTTAGGTAGAGGTCGCCTCATGCCTCTGCTTTTAGCGGAAGAAGACAAAAATAGCTCTACATAAGGTACCATGTGCTTCACCAGTGCTATAAAAAAAAAATTGGTTTTAGTGTATATTGATTTCCTCTAGTGTTTACTGATTTCCTCTAGCACAATTGGCAGGGACTTGTTGCCATGTGCGACTCCATTTGTTTAATTAGGCTTCGGGCTGATAGAATTATCATTGGAAATTTATTTGCAACAAATCATCTACAAGGAGGGTGTCACTAGAGTTTTTGTGATTGGCCTTCATTTACAACAAGTTGCTTGACATCATAAAGCATACTAGTGAATACAATAATATTCTTTTGATCCCTTCTTGTCACTAAATAAGTTTCGTTGGAACTTATTTGTAACAATCTAACTATAAGTTAGAATATAATTTTATAATATAATGTGTGGTGCAACTTCTAGTAACAAAGGAAAAAAACATAAACATATATGTATAATGAGTTGTTTAAATTTCATGTACTCAATTTTTGAACTAAAAAGGAAGCAAACATAAACATATATATAGGAGGAGTTGCTTAAATATGATGTACTCAAGTTTTGAAGTGAGCAACTAATATTAGAAGATGAAACCGGCACTCTATCATATTAATTGGATAATGGAAAATTTTGAGCAACTAATATTAGGATATTAAACCAGCATACTATCAAACTTTTGGGATAGTAATATTGCACAAATCCTATAGAGAATTATATAACTCTCACCCTATCAAACTTTTGGGATAGTAATATTGCACAAATCCTATAGAGAATTACATAACTCTCAGCTGATTATATATATATATATATATATATATCACATCACATGAGCCAACTGATGTTCCATTCACACAATGTTATATTACCCTCTTTTACAATCTTTTTTAATCGTATCTTTTGTTTGTGTATAAGTGAATTAGGAAGGGACTAGTTGCTTCACAATTATTTCCCTTGTACTAAAAATGCTAATGCTTCCCATTTTATATCAATCAACCGTGAAAGCCTTCAGCTTGGGAGAATACAATTTGATATCAAATTTATAATACGTAATGTTCAAGAACTTCCAAACACTTAGTTTGAGGGTTGGACGTATCGTTTCATCATTGGTTGTTCGGCTAGTAGGGACTCAATGATTGTATTGCAAACCATATGTGTGTGTGTGTGTGTGAATGAGGTTGGTTCTGATTTGTTTCTCACTTCGTCCAGTCACAAGCTCTCTTCACCCAACTCAAAACTATATTGGCAATATTTACCACCCATGCATGAGCTAAGACCAAAATAAAGAAAAGTCGTCATCGAAGTAAGCGAGGTTAGACAGTGTAGTATGGTTGGTGACAAAATGAATTGAAATACATGATGATTCAACCCACACAAGAAGTTCAACTACATTCAATATTAAGTGACTTAGTTGGAAAACGTCTTAGAACACCTTTGGTTGTGCAAGTTAGACGTTGATCCAAAAATCACTTCACTCGACTTCCCACCCACAAGGTTGATTAAATTAAGACACACAACCTCTTTGAAAGCATAAGACACTCAACTTGATTAAATTATGGCACAAATTATAGTAGTATAAATTAACTACAATTGTAATGTGTTATTAATGTAAAGATATAGCATGTTTGCATGGCAAATTAAAGCAAGTGGTAATTGAGACCAATTGTGCATGAAGGAATCAAGCACCATTGTTTATTAAGAAGTTGTATCTTCAGATGAAGTTTCATTCAAATATTTTTTTCTATCTCCACTTACTTGGTTGATCGTAGAGCCATTTTAAGATTAAGATATAGTGTCAAGGTAAATAATTAATCAACATTCTAGGCGCTTGCACAAAGATAATGGTTGAAAAGTGGAAAAAGTGTGTCCCAGAATGCACAAACGCATGAACGTGTGTTACATGTTCATGAATTTTAGCTATGGCATTCTATGAACCATTATCCAGGCTACCAAGTCAAATCTAGGTAGGCATTCCTAAAAACGTATGAGCATTCTTAAGAATGTGTGTGCATTCATAAGAATGTGTGTGTGTTCATGTTTAGGCAAATGTGTGTGAATTCATAAGAATGTGTGCATGTTCTTGTTTGGGCTTTTTTTTAAAGTCGTCTTTGGTCCATTTCACTAACAAACCACACCTCATGTTTTAAGAGTTACTAAGCAAATTAAGGGGTGGAAATTAATGAGAGCTTGGCAATGCACTGGTAGACTTTGCTGATGTGGTCATCAAGTGGTTCCACATAAGTATTTTGTTTGAGTTTGATTATTTTTTATTTGATAATTTCATCACATTCTAAATAAATAAAATAAAATAAAATAAATTCCTTATAATATTGGAGCATACATAATGAACATGGAGCATAGAGAAATCCCAAACCCAACATCACCACGTGAAGACACGCCAAACCCCAACCTAGAACCCACAAACATAAACATTGAAATTGATGCAATTTTGGGGTCTCTAAGGACCCTTATACAAGACTTGAGAAAAACAAGAGTCACAGCTATCACTAGCCACATCCCTAGACACCATTTTTCTTCTATTGTAAATTCCCAAGGCTAGTTAACATGCATTTCTAATTATAGGCACAAAATGTTTGAATTTTATAGGATGGGTCTATATAAAAACCAAGTAGGAGACCTCAACATTTCAAAACAAGAATTGAGGATATTTTTTATTAACCGAAGAGCTAGATTATAGCCATGAGACACAAAGAGACACATTTGTATGGGATGGTGCACCTACCAGCCATTTTTAGAAAATTGGGTGGATAAGTGGTTTATGATGTTTGGAAAACATTCCTATAATAATAGGGATGTGCCTTTGTATTTCCTTAGAAAATTGTTGGTAGAGTTTGTTTTAGGTCATCATGTCAACTACTTTGACATTGGTGAATTCCAGGGGGTGGGTCATAGATCTACATAGGATAGAGAAAATTCTAGGAATGACCCATTAGGTCCTTGTCCTCCTAGGTGGAGTCATAAATCCCCTACCCAACATCATCCCATGGAAGAAAACTTCATACAAACCTAAACATCCAAACCCACCTTGAACCATAACCTAGCACAACACAACACATTCATAGAATTATCCCACCAAGGGGGACCTTCAAGTGATGTTGGAGGAGGGGTTCGACCTTTAGACCCTGCAGCAAATTCTAGTCATGAGAGGGCATATGGAAAGAATAGGCGTTCCCATCTTAATTCATGTGTCGACCCTTACAGATGCTCGAGTTGTAGGAAAACTTGTTATGGGTTGAAAGAGGACACTCGACATGAAAGTTTCATGGAGTTTACTATCTTGATTATCTCTATGTTCTTGATTATAATTTGTGTTCTTTTTCTATATATAATTATATGATGTTTGTAGATGTTATGCCTAGATACCGTACCTTTGACACTTATAGATACATCAATGTTATTTTTCTACATTGATGCAGTGATATCAGCAACCTACTCATTCGATATACCACACACACAGGTATGGTGGAATGAGTGATTAATGAATTAAAATGGTCCTTCCTCAAAAAATTTGTCATATGTTTTCAGTGCATGCTCTAGATGCTTTTAGTTTGAATGTGCATGTGTTGCAAAATGAATGTTAACTTGATATTTCTCAACCAAGTATGCACTTCCACTTTGTTGCAATAATTATATTGTGGGGTATAATTGTGGCCTTCATTTAATGCTATGAGATTTGATATGGAGGTTCAATCTCTAGATTTATATATTGCATGTTCTTTTAAGTGCGCCTGTAGTAACTTCACCAATATATACTTTTCCATAGGAACACAGAATTTTACAAACACCTTTCAATTTCCCATGATCTAATGAATCCTTCACAGAGTCTACAAAGATTCTAATGGCATTTGTGGGAGTGAAGGCTATCATGATATTCCTACTTCTTAGTATTTTTCCAATTTGATTTTTGGTACCTTTGATATATGGAAACATGAAGTTTGGGATATCCACCTTCATATGTAAGTGTCCTATGTTCATTTATTTGTGGATTTTCTTTCCAATATGCCAATATTGGTAATAATTCATTCAAAAAACCATTCTAAGGTTATCTAGTTCATGTTTCAAGTGTTTTCCATCCAATATTATTTTGGCCCTTGTGGCAAGGCTGTAAATGATGATTATTTTTTAAACTGGTTGGTGATGATAGTCTACATGAAAGTATCTTTATGTGTGTGATTTACACCTATAAACTTGATATCTAAATCTCCCATCACCCTTCTTGCTAAGTATTACATACAAAAATTGAATATGGTTGTCCCTCTCTATCTTAATGGTGAATTTAAAGTGCTATGAGAGGCTATTGATGTGTTCAAAGAAGACTTCAATATCCTCTCTAGCATGTCCCTATTTGGTGAATATGTCATCCATGTGTCATTTCCATACTCCTAGGGTGAGTGCAAAGGATTTTAAAGCCCTTACTTCAAGTTGCTTCATGTAGATTTTGCAACTACTAGTTGTTAGACAAGAGGATTGCAAAGCAACAAAAAAATGTGGAAATTAAACACACAAGATACACAATATAATAGAGACAGGGATATATGTGGTTCACCCAAAGTGGGCGATGTCCACCAGATAAATATCCATCCCTTCCTTTATTATTATCCAACAAATGAAGGGATACAACCTACTGTTGATACTGAGAGGGGGGTGAATCAGTATCAAGTACAATTTAAAACATTTTTCAACTTATACTTAAAAAATTCAATTATATCCAATGATTAATGAACAATAGTATAAGAGTTACACCAATACACCACAGTACACTATGCACAATATATGAGAAACAATCAATAGTTATTGTTCAAGGGAAGTAATGACTTCCAAAGGTAGCTACAGCTTCCAAATGTAAAGGGAGGGATAAACCTCCAAGAGGAAGATGCAATCCTCCAATATCAAGAGAGGGTTTAAATCTCCATCCTTGCCCCTTCCTTCCACCCAAGAATATATGAGAGATAATAAAACTTTACATTAAATCATCACCATCAACCAACCATCACATAGAACCTGATAATGCTTCATGATAATTCTTCAACTTCTACAATTCTTCAATTCTTGGAATACTCTGATCCTATAGATAATATTACTCAATGTATTTTCTGAAACTTCTCCAAGTTTCACTCCTTGAATCCTCCTCAAAAGTAAGTTATAGAAAGAATGGTAGACCTTATTCAATTATGGTTTATTCAAGAGACCGAACTTGTATAGAATGCCCTACACTCAATATTTAACATCAGATTCTGAACCTCGCACACAAGAAACTACAGTCTGTAATATTTCTAATGAAATTTTTCCCACGTCATTTAGATTCTCTATGAAGAATTTATGATTGTTTTACCTGGAACACCTGTTTATTGACTAGCTTCAGGACAGGTAAAAAACCCTATCTTCCACAGAGTGTATCTCCATAATTATAGCGAATCAAGAGCTGAAAATTTTACCACAAGTACCTTAACATGTCTTCTCAATACCATAGCAATTTCACCATATGAATCACTCGAGAAAATTTTTTATAGCGAAAATGGTAAGATGACCTGAAAATAACATACCTTAGAACACATCACCAAAAGACTTCATCCTCCCTTGAAATCTGGCCTTCTTTACTTCTGATTTCCTCTTAAATTCGACTTGTATTTAAAATGAATGTATAATGATATTTATTTATACCATTTATGTCACTTCCTTTTAACATTAGGGTCGACCTGACACTTTCTTATTTTGTAATTCTTTTCTTTAATTATCTTCAGGGCCTACATGTACTTCCTTCTTCAATTCACT